>VZQC01014413.1:6198419-6316624 GCA_009823505.1 Rhizomys pruinosus | reverse complement strand
AAAAAAAAAAAAAAAAAAAAAAAATGCACACGAAAGCTTTGGAAATTGAGTATAGGACAAAGAAGTTATCTCTACCAGTGGGGAGATATTTTTAAATGTTTGTTTCACTGGTCTAATGGCTAAATAGTAAGTTTTGCTGACTTCTGAATTTCAAACTGAAATCTTTTAATACATTCTCCACTAACTCTACTCAACACCATTTCTGTGAGAAACATAAATGCTACTGCATCTATCAGTTTTATTACTGTTATATGGAATTCCACCATTTACAAGGTACTCACCCACTCTACTATTGATGGACAGCTGAGCTACTTCTGATATTTAGCAATTATGAATAAACCCATCACAAGCTACATGAGTCTTGGTACAGGCCCTCCACTAATCAATAAAACTGAGATAGGCAGATTGTATATGAATCCTTATATGATGCAACCAGAAATCTAACCAAATCTAATCAAATATAACCAAGCCATTAAAGAAATACATGAAAGGACACTCTAAGTATGCATTCAGCCAAATTTAAAAAGCTTCCTCAACACACACATGAACTGGAGCTTACAGAAAAAAGCAGGAAGTACTGTAAAGAACCTTAACACACGTCAATCCTAGTACTCTGAAGAAGATGCTGATCCATATGCTCCTGAAAAATACTGAAGAAACATGAAAATAAAAAGTAAACTTATGACCTATGACAACTGAGCTACTACTTCTTAAAGGGATACAAACAAAACTAGTAGTGAATATCATTCTGCTTTAAAAGTTGTAAAATTTATGGATGTGTCTGTGTACATGTGTATATGCGCGTATGTTCACACTTGTCATGGAACTGAGAGAAGTCAAGAGGACAACCTGCAGTAGTCAGTTCTTTCCTTCTACTTCGTGGGTCCTAGGATCAAATGCGAGTACTCAGACTTGGAGATAGATGTCTTTTACCCACTGAGCCATCTCACTGCCCCCACCCTACTTTGTATTTACTCAAAATAAAATCTACAAAGTCCAACTGTTATATTTATTAATAATCTCAATTTTGAATTTATACACTAGTTAACTGTTTTATTGGGTTGTTTTGAAGTAGAGTCTCACTAAGTAGTCCAGTACAGACTATGATGGCCTGAGTATGAATTCCTCCTGCCTCTGGATCAAGTGATGAAATTGTTGGTATCCATCCACCATCTCCAACTTTAATTTAAAATGTTATTTTTTTTTTACATTTATTTACTTATTTACTTGAAGGGGCCTCATATGTGTGCCTCAGCATGTGTGTGAAGGTCAGGGGACAACTTGCAGGAATCAGTTCATTCCTCCTACCATCTGGGTGCAAAGGATCAAACTTCATTGTCAGTTTTGTCAATTGCCTTTACCAGTCCCCAGATGGTATTTGTTTATATTATACAGGGAGAAAAATCCACAGATTTTCTATTCCCTGGCACCATGACAAAAGAGAGAGAGAGAGAAGGGAAGGGAAAACAAAGAAGGGGACAGGACAGGGGAGACCAACAGAACTGCAGAAAATCAAATAACCACACTTAAATATTGAAATGACATTCAAACCCGTTTTATGAACACATGAGCTAGGGGAAAGACACATAGTCACCAGTGGTATATAATTCAATACACTCTTCTGAATTTTGAAGCTATAATAAGGACACACTATTGCATCTTTTTCTCAGTCTTTTTTAAATTTTATGATGCAGAAGTTCACTGTTTTGGGCAGAAGTTTACTATTTCAGTCAGTTCTTTGACCTAGTCTTTTTTGTTGTTGTTCCCTCCAGTTTGTATTGTTCCAAAATATACATATATACACGCAACACATATGCTAAAATTATGACATCTGAAAATAAACTATAGATTAATTCCAAAACATGTTTAGGCATTCACATTTTAACAGTACAGTTGGCTGGGCGTGGTGGCGCACGCCTTTAATCCTAGCACTTGGGAGGCAGAGGCAGGAGGATCTCTGTGAGTTCAAGGCCAGCTTGGTCTACATAGTGAGTTCCAGGACAGCCACTGCTACAGGGAGACCTCGTCTCAAAAAGAGACCCTGCCTCAAAAAGACCAAAAAAAAAAAAAAAAGTGGAGTTGTATGCAGGTAAAAAATATATATATATTATTTTACATTCCTATAAGACATAGCAAGTTGATATATGTTTTAATGTATTTTTTAATAGTAACACTGGGTATATTTACTAAAAAAGAAAGAAAAAATATTTAGTTTGCATTACAAATAAGGATTTGGTGCTATGATCCACAAATGAAGGACACCATATTTTTTTTTAATTTTTATTTATTTATGTGTATGAATGTACCGTCTGCATGTAGGTTTGTGCACCCATGTCATGCAATGCCGCAGAGGTCAGAAGAGGGTGTCGGATTCCCCTGGAACTGGAGTTCTCCTGGAATTGGAGTTACAGATGGTTCTTAGCCACCATGTGGGCATTGGGGATCGAACCCGGGTCCTCTGCAAGAGCAGTCGGTGCTCTCAACAGCTAGGCCATCTCTCCAGCCCCAGGACACCATATTTCCATTGTTTTTCTGGGACTGTGTTACTTCACTTAGCATAATGGCTTCTAGTTACATTCATTTACCTGCAAATTTCATGATATCATCTTTCTTTACCAAACTCCATTGTGTAGATGTACCACATTTTCTTTATCCACTCCTCAGTTGAGGGTCACTTGGGTTGCTTCCAGTTCTTCGCTATTGTGAAGAGAGCTGCAATAAACATGGCTGACATCCAGGAGTGGTATGACTGGGTCAGGTGGTAGGTTCATTTTGAGTCTTTTAAGAGTTCTTCACACTGCTTTCCACAGGGGTTGCATGAGTTTGCATTCCCACCAGCAGTGGATGAGTGTTCCCCTTTCCCCACAACCTCTCCAGCACTTGGCACAACCAGTCTTACCAGAGTTTTAATTTGCATTTCTTTAATTATTAGCGAAGTTGAACACTTTTTTTTTTTTTTTTTCTTCGAGACAGGGTCTCCCTGTAGCCCCAGCTGTCCTGGAACTTGCTCTGTAGACCAGGCTGGCCTGGAACTCACAAAGATCCGCCTGCCTCTGCCTCCCAAGTGCTAGGATTAAAGGCATGCACCACCACGCCTGGCGAAGTTGAACACTTTTTTAGATGTTTCTCAGCCATCTTTACTTCTTCATCTGTGAAGTCTCTGTCCAGCTCTTTACTCCATCTTTTGATTGGGTCATTTGTTTTCTTCCTCTTTTGTTTTTTGAGGAATTTATATACTCTGGATGTTAATGCTCTGTCAGATGTATCAGTGGTGAAGGTTTCCTCCCACTTTGTGGGTTTCTCTTCACTTCTTCGATTGTTTCTTTCGCTGTACAGAAACTTGTCAATTGTTGACCTTATTTCCTGCGCATCTGCTGTCTGATTTAGAAAGTTTTTTTCTGGGGCTGGAGAGATGGCCTAGTGGTTAAGAGTGCCAACTGCTCTTGCAGAGGACCCGGGTTCGATCCCCAGCACCCACATGGCGGCTAAGAACCATCTGAAACTCCAATTCCAGGAGAACTCCAGTTCCAGGGGAATCCAACACCCTCTTCTGACCTCCTCGGCATTGCAGGACACGGGTGCACAGACCTGCACGCAGACAGTACATTCATACACATAGAGAAAAAAATAAATAAAAATTTTAAAAAAAGAAAGTTTTCCTACATGTATATCTTGTAGGTTACTGCCAACATTTTCTTCTATCATTTTCAGAGTTTCAGGTTTCACACTGAGGTCTTTGATCCATTTGGAGTTGATTTTTATACAGGGTGAGAGGAGAGATAGGGGCTCAATTTTATTCTTCTACAAGTAGTAATCCAGTTTTGCCAACACCATTTGCTAAAGATGTTGTCTTTCCTCCACTGAGTCTTCTTGGCTCCTTTGTCAAATGTGAGGTGGCTGAAATTATGTGTGCTCAAGTTTGGATCTTCAATTTTGTTCCACTGACCTATGGGTCTGTTTTTGTGCCAATACCAGGCTGTTTTAATGACTATAGCCCTGTAATACAGTTTGAAGTGTGGTATAGTAATTCTCTCCTTTGGGCTGGAGAGATGGCTCAGTGGTTAAGAGCACCAACTGCTCTTGCAGAGGACCCGGGTTCAATTCCAATCACCCACATGGCAGCTAAGAACCACCTTTAAACCGGAGTAGAGGTGCACACCTTTAATCCTAGCACTTGGGAGGCAGAAGCAGGCAGATCTCTTTGAGTTCAAAGCCAGCCTGGTCTACAGAGTGAGTCCCAGGTCAGCTGGGTCTATAGGGAGACCCTGTCTATAAATAAATAAATAAATAAATAAATAAATAAATAAATAAATAAATAAATAAATAAATAAATAAAAGCAATTCCCTCCTTCATTGCTTTTTGCTCAGGGTTACTTTGGCTATCCAGGGTCTTTGTTTTTCCATATGAACTTTTGGATTTTTTTTTTTTTTTTTTGTCTTTTCAAGACAGGGTCTCCCGGTAGCCCAGCTGGCCTGGAACTTATTTTTTAGACCAGGCTGGCCTGGCCGTGAACTCACAAAGATCTGCCCTGCCTCTGCCTCCCAAGTGCTAGGATAAAAGGCATGTGCGCCACCACACCTGGCAAACTTGGGATTTTTTTCTAGGTCTGTGAAGAAGCTTGTGGGAATTTTCATTTGGATTGCACGAATCTGTATGTTACTTTTGGTAGATGGTCCATTTTACTATAAATGCCAATCCATGAGCATGGGAGGTCCTTCATCTTCTGTGTCTTCTTCAATCTCCTTTAACAAGGAATTTAAAATTTTTGCTGTAGAGACTTTTAGTGTCTTTGGTCAAGTTTGTTTCCAAATTTTTTTTTTTTTTGATGCTATTGTGAATGGGAAGGTCCTTTTGTTCTTTCTTCCCATTGCTTGTTTTGGTAATAAGAAAAGCTACAATTTTTTCTAGGTTAATTTTGTTTGTATCCTCCATTCTGAAGTGTTAATGATCTAGGAGTTTTCTAGTGGAGTTTTTGGCAGAGGATGCACTTATTTTACCACTACCTGAAACTTGGTGTCAAGACTTTACCACTATATGTACGTTAAGTTAGAAATATAATTCAGGGTTGGAGAGATAGCCTAGCAGTTAAGAGCACTGACTGCTCTTTGCAGAGGACCCAGGTTCAATCCCCAGCAACCCAATAGTGGCTAAGAACGTCTGTAACCCAATTCAGGAGAACTCCAGTTCCAGGGAAATCCGAACACTTGTAACTCCAATTCCAGGAGAACTCCAGTTTCAGGGAAGACCAGAAAGATCCTCTTCTGACCTCGCGGCTCTGACACAGGTGCACAAAACTACATGCAACAGTACATTCATACACATAAAAACAAATAAAAAATTAAAAATTAAAAAAGAAATAAATTTCAGAGCCGGCATGGGGTGCATCAGCCTTAATCCTAGTACGTGGGGAAGAGGCAGGCGGATCTTTGTGAGTTCAAGCCAGCCTGGTCTACAGAGGAGTTCCGGACAGCTGGGGCTCCAGGAGACCCTGTCCGAAAAGACCAAAAAAAAAAACAAAAAAGAAATAAATTTCAGCTGTGTGATGGTGCATGCTTTAATCCTAGCACTTGGGAGGCAGAGCAGGTGGATCTCTGAGAGTCTCAAGGCCTGCCTGGTCTGTAGAGTGAGGTCCAGGCCAGCTGGAACTAAAGGGAGACCATGTCTCAAAAAGACCAAATATATATATGTATATAGATATATATATATATATATAATTCATAATATTCATATAAAAAAAAAATTTATTTTTAAATCAAAATCTACTAAAGAACACATAAACTCAGTTCAGTTGTTAGAAATGTGAATGTCCAAATTTCTCTTTTAACAAAAACATGAAAAGTTTGCGAAACTATTTGGGAGCTATACCAGAGGACTTCCAGGCAATTTTAAACAGAAGAGGGAAAAATACCATGGTTTTAAGAGGGAACAACAGGATCCTGTGTAAATTAAAACTACAGGACTAGTTCATGGTGTTAAAGACTCTTGTTGCTCTTGCTGGGACCTGGGTTCTGTTCCCACCACCCACATGGTGACTCACAACCTCCATAACTCCAATTCCAAGGGTTCTGACACTGTCTCTGGCTATCCGACGCAGGCACTGTATGTTCAAGTTGCACTTTCATACTAAATACAGACAAAACCCATACATGTAAAGTTTTTAATGTTACAATTAGAAAAGACTCACAGAATAAAACATTAGTTCTGTGCTAAAAGAATCTTATTTGTTATTAAGGACAAATCTATGTGTGTCTATCATAAATTCAACATGTAAAAAAAAGGAACTACATTATTTTCTACAGTTGAAGCTAATGATTCTCANGATCATAGGTCTTAATAGTTTAATGGGAATGAAATGTTTCATTTTAAAACGTGTTGAGGGCTGGAGAAGTGGCCTAGCGCTTAAGAGCGCCGACTGCTCTTGCAGAGGACCCGGGTTCGATCCCCAGCACCCACATGGCGGCTAAGAAACCGTCTGAAACTCCAATTCCAGGAGAACTCCAGTTCCAGGGGAATCCGAGACCCTCTTCTGAACTCCGCGGCGTTGCACGACACGGTTGCACAGACTTGCATGCAGACAGTACATTCATACACATACAGAAAAATACAATTAATAATAAAAAAAAAAAACTTAAAAAAAATAAACTGTTGTATATATCGTTTGGCTCACACCTTTAATCCAGGGAGGCAGAGGTAGGGGATCTCTGTGAGTTCAAGGCCAGCCTGGTCTACAGAGCGAGCTCCAGGACAGCTGGTCTACGAAAGGGCCTCAAAAATACCAAAAAAGGGGCTGGAGAGATGGCATAGCGGTAAGAGTGCCGACCGCTCTTACAGAGGACCCGGGTTGATCCCCAGCACCCACATGGGCGGCAGAGACCGTCTGAAACTCAATTCCAGGAGAACTCCAGTCCAGGAATCCGAACCCGCTTCGACCTCCGCGGCATTGCACGACACGGGCGCACAGACCTGCATGCAGAGTACATAGATCCAACATACCGAAATAAATAAAATTAACAAAAAAAAATTAAAAAAAATATAAAAACCAAAAAAAGGAAAAAATTAAAAAGCGTGTTGATATTCTGGCACAGAACCATCATATGGTTGAACTCTCAAGCAAAGTGAAAAATGCAGATAAAGGAGGACAGATATGGTATGAATCTTTAAGGTTTTTAAATAGTCAAATTCATAGAAGAATAAAGTAAAACACCTCTATCTGAAGTGTTGGTCTTAATGTCTTTAAAATTGGGTATACAGGGTCTGGAGAGATAGCCTAGCGGTTAGGAACCGCGACTGCTCTTGCAGGGAGGACCCGGTTTGATCCTAGCACCCACATGGCGGCTGAGAACTGTCTTAATCCAGTTCCAGGAGAATCTGATGTTCTCTTCTGACCTCCGCGCATGCACGACACGGGTACACAAACCTACATGCAGAGCTGTACATTCATACTCATAGAAGATAAATAAATAAAATTTTAAAATTGGGATACATTAAGTTTGGAAATCCAACTTTGTATAAATGTGTTTTATGATCAGACTTTTAAAATCAAAACCTTAGATCACACAACTTCAGTCCAGCCATTATAAACATGAATGTCTAAAATTTCCTTTTTAGGGAAAGCAAGAAAAGCTTGTGAAACTTATTTGAAAGCAATATCACCCCACTTTTAAAAAGATGAGAAAGGTGCTGGAGAGATGGCTCAATGGTTAGGAACACTGATGCTCTTGCAGAGGACCAGAATTCATTCCAACACCCCCTTGAGAGGCTAAGAACTGTCTTTAACTCAGTTCCAGGGAGTCCAACACATTCTTCTGACCTCGTGGCATTGCACAACACAGGTGAACCAACCTACATCAGACCATATATGCATACACATAAAAAAAAAATATTAAGCCTGGTGTGGTGGTGCACGCCTTTAATCCTAGCACTCGGAGGCAGAGGCAGGGGATCTTTGTGAGTTTCAAGGCCAGCCTACAGAGTGAGTTCCAGGACAGCCGGGGCTACAGGAGACCCTGACACAAAGACAAAATAAATAAATAAATAAATATTAATTAATTAATTAAAAAAAGACTAAAAAAGAAAATATGTAATGGGATGAGGAAGGGAGGAATAGGACAGTATTGTTTTAATAGGTCCAGATTTTGTTTCAGGGTAATTAAAAAGTTCTAGAATTGATAGTATTTATATTGAGTGAAGTCTGCCTGAATTGTACACTTAAAAGCAGTTAAGTGATAAATTTTGCTACATCTCAAATGGAAGGATGTAGGAAGCTTCTCTTGCTATGAGCAGGTACAGGACAGGGTTAGCCTGTGTGTATGGATTCAAATATAGCATGTTTAGTGGATAACCTGGAGCTCTGAGACTGCTTGCTACCCTGAAGTCTTCTCATTCTGTGCTGTGTGATTCTTTATTCAGATGACCTACTTTGCCTCTATTTAATATTTTTCTTCTTTTTGATAATAAAATGTAAAAAAAAAATCAGATTTAGAATTTTTTTTTTTAATAAAAAATTTCTTTTTTTATTATTTTTTTGTACAAATTATGTTAAAATCGAATCTAGACCTGTGTCCCCCTCCAACCTCCCACATCTACCAGATTCACTGTTTCAGTCAGTTTTTTTTTTTTTTTTTTTTTGCTTTTTTTGAGACAGGGTCTCCCTGAAGCCCCAGCTGGCCTGGAAACGCTGTAGACCAGGCTGGACTTGAAACCACAGAGATCCGCCTGCCTCTGCCTCCCAGGTGCACACCACGCCCGGCTCAGTCAGTTCTTTGATAGAGTCTTTTCTGTTGTTCATATTTATAAATTTTAAATGTGTACTAGAATTTAAAATATTTGAGAATATATCATAGTTAATAGACAAAAGATATTTTAAATCATTCGTAACTTGCTGTTTGAGTAGACTCTTATTTTACCCAAAGCAGTCCATCATATTCTTTTGTCTATGCCATATTATTTTTGTGTAGCTGTAATCTGCTGTGCTTTTATAGACTTAAGTTTTGGCAGCAGTCTTTAAATAATTACATTTCACATCTTTACATTATAATTTCTCTTAGCAATGAAATGTTTTAATTTTAATTTTAATTAATTAATTTATTTTTTTGAGGCAGGGTCTCCCTGTTGCCCCAGCTGGCCTGGAACTCACTATGTATACAAGGCTGGCCTTGAACTCACAGAGATCCACCTGCCTCTACCTCCCAGTGCTAGGATTAAAGGCATGTACCACCACACCCAGCTGCAATGAAATTTCTGAGTGTTTCATACATAACTGCTTTGGTAGGTAATCCTCAAGTGAATCTGGTGAATTGATATAAGGAGAATGCTGTGTTACTAATCCCTTTTTGTGCTGTCTAGTCAGTGATAGGGCATAGTAAATGCTTCTCAATGTTGTACTTGGATATTTGAGTCTTGGATATAATTACTTAGCTATTTGGATATTTAGTTTGAGATCTTATTTATAAGAGAGGAAAAGTGGTTAATTCAGTCTCTTAACCAGTCCAAACGAATGCTTCTTTCATCCACTACTAACCATATGTTTGTGTTTATAGTTTCATGTAAAATTTTAATAATGAGAATCATTAGCTTCAACTGTAGAAAATAATGTATTTCCTTTTTTTTAAATGTTGAATTTATGATAGACACACATAGATTTGTCCTTAATAACAAATAAGATTCTTTTAGCACAGAACTAATGTTTTATTCTGTGAGTCTTTTCTAATTGTAACATTAAAAACTTTACATGTATGGGTTTTGTCTGTATTTAGTATGAAAGTGCAACTTGAACATACAGTGCCTGCGTTAGGCCAGAAGACAGTGTCAGAACCCTTGGAATTGGAGTTATGGAGAGTTGTGAGTCACCATTGTGTGGTGTGGGAACAGAACCCAGGTCCCCAGCAAGAGCAACAAGAGTCTTTAACACCTGAACTAGTCCTGTAAGGTTTAATTTACACAGGATCCTGGTTGTTCCCTCTTAAAACCATGGTATTTTTCCCTCTTCTGTTTAAAATTGCCTGGAAGTCCTCTGGTATAGCTCCCAAATAGTTTCGCAAACTTTTCATGTTTTTGTTAAAAGAGAAAATTTGGACATTCACATTTACTAACAACTGAACTGAGTTTATGTGTTCCTTTAGTAGATTTTGATTTAAAATAATTTGATTAAATATTATATGAAAATATTATATATATAATAATATATTATATATAATATATATTTTGGTCTTTTTGAGACAGGGTCTCCCTTTAGTTCCAGCTGGCCTGGACCTCACTATACAGACCAGGCAGGCCTTGAACTCTCAGAGATCCACCTGCCTCTGCCTCCCAATTGCTAGGATTAAAGGCATGCCACCACACCCCAGCTGAAATTATATTTTCTTTTTTGTTTTTTTTGGTCTTTTCGAGACAGGGTCTCCCTGTAGCCCCAGCTGTCCTGGACTCCCTCTGTAGACCAGGCGGCCTTGAACTCACAAAGATCCGCCTGCCTCTCGCCTCCCAAGTACAGGATTAAAGGGCGTGCACCACCATGCCCGGCTTGAAATTAATATTTCTTTTTTTAATTTTAATTTTTTATTGTTTTTTTTGTGTATAGATGTACTGTCTGCATGTAGGTTTGTGCACCTGTGTCACGCAACGCCGCGGAGGTCCGAAGAGGGTCTCGGATTCCCCTGGAACTGGAGTTTCCTGGATTGGGTTACAAGAGGGTTCATTCCCCTGGAACTGGAGTTCTCCTGGAATTGGAAGTTACACACGTTTTCTTAGCCACAGTGGGGTGCTGGGGATTGAACCTGGGTCCTCTGCAAGAGCAGTCAGTGCTCTTAACTGCTAGGCTATCTCTCCAGCCCTGAAATTATATTTCTAACTTAACGTACATATAGTGGTAAAGTCCTTGACACCAAGTTTTCAGGTAGTGGTAAAATAAGTGCATCCTCTGCCAAAAACTCCACTAGAAAACTCCTAGATTCGATTAACAGTTTCAGTTAAGTGGAGGATACAAAATTAACCTAGAAAAATTAGTAGCTTTTCTTTATACCAACAACAAGCAATTGGAGAAAGACTACAAAGAGACCTTCCAATTCACAATAGCCTCAAAAAAAAAAAAATTTTGGAACAAACTTGACCAAAGACACTAAAAGTCTCTACAGCAAAAATTTTAAATCCTTGTTAAAGGAGATTGAAGAAGACACCAGAAGATGGAAGGACCTCCCATGCTCATGGATTGGAAGAATTAATATAGTAAAAATGACCATTCCTACCCAAAGTAACATACAGATCTATGCAATCCAAATGAAAATTCCCAACAGCTTTCTTACAGACCTAGAAAAAAATCCCAAAGTTTGCCAGGTGTGGCGCAGGCCTTTAATCCTAGCACTTTGGGGCAGAAGCAGGCAGATTCTTTGTGAGTTTCAGGCCACCTGGTCGGTAGGTCCATGACAGCTGGGGCTACCGGGAGACCTTCATTGAAAGACTATTTTAGGGTTTTCGTTCTGCCAGGTATTACATAAGTGCTTTATTTTCTTGAAGAAACATCCCACCTTGTTTTGACTGCCTGACTTTTTAAAAAGTTTTTATTTGTTTCTGTATGTTTATGAATGTACTGTCTGCATGCAGGTTTGTGCACCCATGTCCTGCAATGCCACGGAGGTTAGAAGAGGGTGTCGGATTCCCCTGGAACTGGAGTTCTCCTGGAATTGGAGTTTCAGATGGTTCTCAGCCACCATGTGGGTGCTGGGGATTGAACCAGGGTCCTCTGCAAGAGCAGTCGGCGCTAACTGCTAGGCCATCTCTCCAGCCCCAGACTGCCTGACTTTTAATACACGAAAACCATGTGGACAGAACAGGATTTGTGGTACACTAGATAAAGAAAATATTCTTTTTTATTTATATTTTTTATCAAATCTAGATGCGTGTCCCCCACCCTATCCCCCTACCCTACCAGAGCTCATGAATTCTCCCAAACATGCTAGAAAATATTCTTTCACCTGTCTCATTTAGGAACTCAGTCCTCTAAATCTCTCTCGAGAGCCATAATTCTGAATGGAGGAAATGTCTTCTGCTTTGTTTTAAACAGCACAACAGTTCCCATGACTTTCCTCGAAATGAAACCCCACAATTCCACACTTCCTGGCTTTTCCCAGGATGCACAGGTTCAACTCAGACACCTTCTGATGTCTTGTGTCTCAACAGCCCAGTCTCCTTACCAGACCACTGGATGGGCACGTGGCACAAGGAGATGGTAATGCTATTCGGCTCCCTGGGCGTGTCTGGTCACAGCCCCACCTTGCTCTCATGCTGTAGGTTCAGTATTGCACAAATCTGCCCTTCACCGAAGCTGTGAGTCTTCAGCAGAGTCTCCATTTATCTACAGTCATCTTTCACCTGACTGGCTTCACAGTCTTAATCTCTGTTTGGCTTCTCTAATAGTTTCTACCTGATTGGACTAGTTCATTCCATCATTTCTTCAGAAATGTTGCCAAGACTTAAATGTGTACATCAATTATTCCAAAACTGTAGATTGTCTGTTTATCCTGAGGGAAGCTTCAGCTGAATATAGTGGAAGACAGTGGAGATCCAACACTGGATCTCTCAGTTACCAAAGAGCCTACTGTGGTATAACCTTGAGAAAGAGTGAACATGCATGCAACACCTACACTGTTTCCAAAGCAAGTGCATGTCCAAAGACCAGGCGTTTGGAAACTTTATGATTGACAGGCTGTTCACATCCTAGGTGTCAGTTTTTCCACTCTGCTGGAAGGGGCAATACTACTCTCAAGCCAGTTTGCTACTAATGTTTTGTATTGAAGTTTGTGAATTTCATATAAATATTTTAATCAAATTTATTTTTAAATCAAAATCTACTAAAGGAACACATAAACTCAGTTCAGTTGTTAGTAAATGTGAATGTCCAAATTTTCTCTTTTAACAAAAACATGAAAAGTTTGCGAAACTATTTGGGAGCTATACCAGAGGACTTCCAGGCAATTTTAAACAGAAGAGGGAAAAATACCATGGTTTTAAGAGGGAACAACCAGGATCCTGTGTAAATTAAACCTTACAGGACTAGTTCAGGTGTTAAAGACTCTTGTTGCTCTTGCTGGGGACCTGGGTTCTGTTCCCACCACCCACATGGTGACTCACAACTCTCCATAACTCCAATTCCAAGGGTTCTGACACTGTCTTCTGGCCTACGCAGGCACTGTATGTTCAAGTTGCACTTTCATACTAAATACAGACAAAACCCATACATGTAAAGTTTTTAATGTTACAATTAGAAAAGACTCACAGAATAAAACATTAGTTCTGTGCTAAAAGAATCTTATTTGTTATTAAGGACAAATCTATGTGTGTCTATCATAAATTCAACATGTTAAAAAAAAGGAAATACATTATTTTCTACAGTTGAAGCTAATGATTCTCATTATTAAAATTTTACATGAAACTATAAACACAAACATATGGTTAGTAGTGGATGAAAGAAGCATTCGTTTGGACTGGTTAAGAGACTGAATTAACCACTTTTCCTCTCTTATAAATAAGATCTCAAACTAAATATCCAAATAGCTAAGTAATTATATCCAAGACTCAAATATCCAAGTACAACATTGAGAAGCATTTACTATGCCCTATCACTGACTAGACAGCACAAAAAGGGATTAGTAACACAGCATTCTCCTTATATCAATTCACCAGATTCACTTGAGGATTACCTACCAAAGCAGTTATGTATGAAACACTCAGAAATTTCATTGCAGCTGGGTGTGGTGGTACATGCCTTTAATCCTAGCACTTGGGAGGTAGAGGCAGGTGGATCTCTGTGAGTTCAAGGCCAGCCTTGTATACATAGTGAGTTCCAGGCCAGCTGGGGCAACAGGGAGACCCTGCCTCAAAAAAATAAATTAATTAATTAAAATTAAAATTAAAACATTTCATTGCTAAGAGAAATTATAATGTAAAGAGTGAAATGTAATTATTTAAAGACTGCTGCCAAAACTTAAGTCTATAAAAGCACAGCAGATTACAGCTACACAAAAATAATATGGCATAGACAAAAGAATATAGAATGGACATGCGGTAAAATAAGAGTCTACTCAAACAGCAAGTTACGAATGATTTTAAAATATCTTTTGTCTATTATTACTATGATATAATTCTCAGAATATTTTAAATTCTAGTACCACATTTAAAATTCTAAATATGAACAACAGAAAAGACTCTATCAAAGAACTGACTGAGCCGGGCGTGGTGGTGCACCTGGGAGGCAGAGGCAGGCGGATCTCTGTGAGTTCAAGTCCAGCCTGGTCTACAGAGTTCCAGGCCAGCTGGGGCTTCAGGGAGACCCTGTCTCAAAAAGGAAAAAAAAAAAAAAAAAAAACTGACTGAAACAGTGAATCTGGTAGAGTGGGAGGCTGGGAGGGGGACACAGGTCTAGATTCGATTTGTAACATAATTTTGTACAAAAAAAATATATAAAACAAGAAATTTTTTAAAAATGAAAAAAATTCTAAATCTGATTTTTTTTTACATTTTATTATCAAAAAGAAGAAAAATATTAAATAGAGGCAAAGTAGGTCATCTGAATAAAGAATCACACAGCACAGAATGAGAAGACTTCAGGGTAGCAAGCAGTCTCAGAGCTCCAGGTTATCCACTAAACATGCTATATTTGAATCCATACACACAGGCTAACCCTGTCCTGTACCTGCTCATAGCAAGAGAAGCTTCCTACATCCTTCCATTTGAGATGTAGCAAAATTTATCACTTTAACTGCTTTTAAGTGTACAATTCAGGCAGTACTTCACTCAATATAAATACTATCCATTTCTAGAACTTTTTAATTACCCTGAACAAAAAATCTGGACCTATTAAACAATACTGTCCTATTCCTCCCTTCCCTCATCCCATTACATATTTTTCTTTCTAGTCTTTTTTTAATTAATTAATTAATTTATTTATTTATTTATTTATTTTGTCTTTTTGTGTCAGGGTCTCCCTGTAGCCCCGGCTGTCCTGGAACTCACTCTGTAGGCTGGCCTTGAACTCACAAAGATCCACCTGCCTCTGCCTCCTGAGTGCTAGGATTAAAGGCGTGCACCACCACACCAGGCTTAATATTTTTTTTTTAGTGTATGAATATACTGTCTGCATGTAGGTTGGTTCACCTGTGTTGTGCAATGCTGCAGAGGTCAGAAGAAGGTGTTGGACTCCCCTGGAACTGGAGTTAAAGACAGTTCTTAGCCTCCAAGTGGGTGTTGGGAATCAAATTCGGGTCCTCTGCAAGAGCAATCTGTGCTCTTAACCATTGAGCCATCTCTCCAGCCCCTTTCTCATCTTTTTAAAAGTGGGGTGATATTGCTTTCAAATAAGTTTCACAAGCTTTTCTTGCTTTCCCTAAAAAGGAAATTTTAGACATTCATGTTTATAATGGCTGGACTGAAGTTGTGTGATCTAAGGTTTTGATTTTAAAAGTCTGATCATAAAACACATTTATACAAAGTTGGATTTCCAACTTAATGTATACCCAATTTTTTAAAATTTTATTTATTTATCTTCTATGAGTATGAATGTACGCCTGCATGTAGGTTTGTGTACCCGTGTCGTGCAATGCCGCGGAGGTCAGAAGAGAACATCAGATTCTCCTGGAACTGGATTTAAAGACAGTTCTCAGCCGCCATGTGGGTGCTAGGGATCAAACCCGGGTCCTCTGCAAGAGCAGTCAGCGGTCCTAACCGCTAGGCTATCTCTCCAGACCCTGTATACCCAATTTTAAAGACATTAAGACCAACACTTCAGATAGAGGCTGTTTTACTTTATTCTTCTATGAATTTGACTATTTAAAAACCTTAAAGATTCATACCATATCTGTCCTCCTTTATCTGCATTTTTCACTTTGCTTGAGAGTTCAACCATATGATGGTTCTGTGCCAGAATATCAACACGCTTTTAATTTTTTTCCTTTTTTTGGTATTTTTTTTTTAATTTTTTTTTGTTAATTTTATTTATTTCGGTATGTGTATCAATGTACTGTCTGCATGCAGGTTTGTGCGCCCGTGTCGTGCAATGCCGCGGAGGTCAGAAGAGGGTCTCGGATTCCCCTGGAACTGGAGTTCTCCTGGAATTGGAGTTTCAGACGGTTCTTAGCCGCCATGTGGGTGCTGGGGATCGAACCCGGGTCCTCTGCAAGAGCAGTCGGCGCTCTTAACCGCTAGGCCATCTCTCCAGCCCTCAACACGCTTTTAAAAGAAACATTTCATTCCCATTAAACTATTAAGACCTATGATCACCAATCTGATGTTAGAGTATATATTTTCCTGACTGGCATTAAATTCTAAAGCTATCACAATTTGAATGTTCTTATGAACATCATTTAAAAATATCTCGCAGGGTGTGGTGGCACATGCCTTTGTAATCTCAGCACTGTGAGGCAGAGGCAGGTGGATCTCTGTGAATTTCAAGGCTAACCTGGTCTACATAGTGAGTTCCAGGACAGCTGGGGCTACAAGGAGACCCTGTCTCAAAAAGGCCAAATATATATCCTAAATTTCCAGTAGTGTTGAGCACTCACTAGAAAGTACTGCTTTGGGTCCAGGGATATATCTGTGATAGAGTGCTTAGACCTAGCAAGAGAGAAGCAGAGAGGAAGGTGAGAACAGAGACAAGAGGAAGAGAAGTCGGGAAGAGGAAAAGAAAAAAGAGAAAAGAGAAATGTAATGCTCTGTATTATGAGTTGCTCATTTTAAGACTCTCCTGCAGATCAAAGGCAAATGGAACAACTCGTTCTCTTTCATACTTAAACCTGTTTAGACTGAGGTTTTTTAATTTTTTTTAAATTTTACTTATTTTTGTATGTGTATGTGTACTGTCTGCATGTAGGTCTGTGCACCCGTGTCATGCAATGCCGCGGAGGTCAGAAGAGGGTCTTGGATTCCCCTGGAACTGGAGTTCTCCTGGAATTGGAGTTACAGACGGTTCTTAGATGCCATGTGGGTGCTGGAGATCAAACCCGGGTCCTCTGCAAGAGCAGTCGGTGCTCTTAACTGCTAGGCTATCTCTCCAGCCCCTAGACTGAGGTTTTTTAATGGAAAAATAACTTAGGGCTTATTTTTATTGTTAGTCAAAGACTATTCCTTTGCTTGTATGCAAAATTTAGGAAAATATGGAAGGGCGTGGTGGCGCACACCTTTAATCCCAGCACTTGGGAGGCAGAGGCAGGCAGATCTCTGTGAGTTCAAGGCCAGCCTGGTCTACAAAGTGAGTTCCAGGATAGCTGGGGCTGCAGAGACCCTGTCTCAAAGCCAAAAAANAAAAAAATCCTGTTTCTTGACTTTCACAATTCAGATATTCTCAAATTCACAACCACAAGAGCACTGGAGGGAAAAAAAAACCACTTAAAAGTTTTGATCTCTGAAAACAGTTTTAAAACAGCCAAATCCATCACAGGTTTTAATAGGAAATAATTTAAAAATAATTCTAAAAGTCTACCGCCCATTCTCCCACACTTACCTTCTAAAATAGTCTTGTGTTTACAACTCTGTCTTGTATCCACTACTTTTCTAACTTTTGATGCTAAATTCCATTTAATTCAAAGGACAGCAGAAAACACTGAGAAGTGTTCATATTAGTATTTAAAATATTCTTACATTTGACATAACAAGATATAGTTTAGCCCCATTTTATTAGTGAAGCAATTTACAGTTTAAGAAACTTGAACAGTATCATGCCAATAGTGAAGCAGGAAAATTGGACTCAGGCAATAAAGGATGCCTTCCATTATAATCATTTTTATTCAATATGCAAAATCAATTATTAGTATTTTTCAGTTACATAAATTTTCTTTCGTAAAACATTTTTATAACTACATTATAATTATTCTATTCACATACACTTGAAAGAGCACTGGAATTAGAATTCTGTGACCCTGGGTCCTGGGTCAGCTCTACCACTAACTAGCTTTATGACCATCAGCAAATTACTTACCCTCTTTAGGCACCTATGTTCTCATTGGTAATGTGATGCAACCAGACATCACATTAGGATAATCCTAACGACCTTTTTGCCTCTAAATTCTTACAGTTTTTTAAAATCTTGGTAAATTTAAGACTGTAAACTACCAGCCTTAGGATAAGTCTGCCCAGTTTACAAAAGTGAGGAGAGGTTTTGGAGAAAGGCTATTATGATAAATCCCTTGATTCTCCCTCTTCTTGTTGTTTTAAAGCTTCTGTTCTGTTACATAACTGTAAAGCTGTCAGATCAAATTTTGTCAAATACTTTATGCTCTGCCCATGAGATTAAACCAAAAGCCTAACCAGATTCTACATGACCAAGAAAGCTTAATGTAGCCTTAAGCCAACGAGGCTCATCAGAAAAACTGAAACAGAATGGAGAGTGAAGTGCAAAAAATGTCCAAATTAATTTATAAATTAAGCAAATGCCATGCTCATTAATCCCAGATAATCTAGAAGCATAAGCAGATCTCTTACATAAAAGTTCTTAGGTGCCCATCAGCTCCAGATACATTGCATTTATCCTTAATAATTTCATCCTTTTACTTTTCACTAGTTTTATAAAACTATCTGAAAAAAATGAATGCTCTTAAGAAAATACGAAAAAGGGAATTGGAAAACACAACCCTACTGCCGTGATCTCTTTCCCTGCTTACTGCTTACTGCTTGTCAACAGACAGTAGAAAGGGCTTGCTGAGCACTGTCAATGCCCCTCAGATTTGGGCAGCACCAGCAACTTTTTCAGTTACTTCTTATTTGTCTGTTTGCTTGCTTGTCTTTTGAGACAGGGTCTCCCTATAGCCCCAGCTGCTCTGGGAACTTGGTATGTCGAACAGGCTGGACTCCATCTAACAGCAATCTGGCCTGCCTCTGCCTCCCCAGTGCTAGGATTAAAGACATGCACAGTCACACCCAGCTCAGTTACTTGAGTTTTATCACACTTAAACTCTCAGCTATCTGGGTGGAGGGAAGTGGTTGGAAACATCTAGGATTTAGGGCTTGTGGGAGCAAGAGGACTAAAAGAATAAGAGATAAACAAAATAAAGAGATCAGTTGAGAAGATATAGTACATGGCCCATGTTGATTAGGAAAGGAAGTTAGAGTAGAAAACAGAGAGAATCAAGGGTCAGAAACTGGCTTTCTGTGTAAAAGTTTGAGAGCATTGCTGATTGTTGCCTGGAAACCTACTTACACTTGAAGAAACTGTATAGGCAGGACAGGATCATCTTGGATCTGTGACATAATTTTATTTTCTCTGAGAATTCTTTCAAAAAAGCCTAATTCTCTCAAGTTTCCATATCTCTAAATAGCAGGTCCTTGATGCCTTGATTTGAATGCAGTTTGTCTGACAGCAAAGCACATCCCTTTCCATCTCAAAGGCTGCCTGTCTGTGTCAGCAAAAGCCTCTCAAATCCAGTCCCCGCTGTCTCTACTACCACTGCCACAATTATCTTGGGAGCTCCTACCTGTTTTCTTCCTTCAACTACTACAAATAATAACAAAATCCTGTCAACTCTTTCCTTCTAAAAATCCGAGTTTCTCCCCATTACCATGCAGTAAAACTCATACATCCATTCACAACTAGGCTCCAATGTCATGGACCAGTGCAACTGACCTCTCTGTTGTCCAACACTACCAGTTACACGCTGTGCTTTCATTTGCTAGTAACAGTCTCATCATGCCCTATACCTTAAAAAACTTTTGGAGAACTCCTTCCTCTGTTGTTCAAGATCAAGTTCAATCATTATTTTCTTGTAAAGAGCTTCCAGACTCATCCACCCAGAATTAATGTAACACTCTTCTGCATGCCTCATGTCACTTTGCTTAGTTCACTTGTGAGACAGCACTTAATATTTGGCCCACCCATAAACTAAACATCCCAATTACACCATATTCATGATTTTGTCCCCGAGCAAGTATCTGGTTCACATTTTAAGTACTTACTACAATGAATTTTCCAATTGAAACTATTTTCACACTTTGGAAGTTATAAATAAAGCATAACATGCAACTTATTGTTTTTTTTAAAAAAAAAAAAGCTTACTGAATTATTTGTTTCTAGTTTAGATTTTCAAAATACTTTGAGCATTTAGACTTTAAAGAACCTTTAACTTGCCAGGCATGGTGGTGCATGGCTTTAATCCCAGCATTTAGGAGGCAGAGACAGTGGATCTCTGTGAGTTCAAGGCCAGGCTGGTCTACAGAGTGAGTTCTAGGACAGCTGGCGCTTCAGGGAGACCTTGTCTTTAAGAAAAAAAANCTTTTCTTTTTTTTTTTGCCTTTTTCTTTTTTGAGGCAGCCTCTCCCTGTTATAGCCCCAGCTGGCCTGCAACTCACTATGTAGACCAGGCTGGCTTTGAACACACGGAGATCCACCTGCCTCTGCCTCCCAGGTGCTGAGATCAAAGGCATGCACACCACTCCTGACAAAACCTTTACCATTTTAATTCAAAATACTTTACTATTGTGACAGGGTCTCCCTTTAGTCTCAGCTGGGCCTGGAGCTCACTATGTAGACCAGGCTGGCCTTGAACTCACAGAGATCCACCTGCCTCTGCCTCCCAAGTGCTGGGATTAAAGGCGTACATCACCACGCCTGGTCAAAATACTTTATTAAACTACAGACTCTTCAATGAAACAGCTTTATGTCCTACAACCTATAGGAGACATTCAGTATTTGCTTTAAAAAATGAAAGCTATCTTTGGTGGAACCTAAAACCTAACAAAATAGCATTCTAATTTGGACAATCTTTCTAGCCCAAAAAACAGATTAGACAAACTTACCCTCCAATGATTATTTTATCAGGTTTTAGCAAATCCTCAACTTTTCCCTGATTATCCCCAAATCATACCTTTCTCTTCATGGCAACCACCTTGAATATAAGGTGTAGGAAAACAGAACTTCTTTTGTGCAACCATAAAGAATAATGGTAAAATCCCCTTCTACTAATGAGGCATACCAAATTCAGAACTTAAACTTCAGGGTCAAATAAACAAAGAAGCAGAAGCCTAATGACACGTGAAGAAGGTCATCTTGAACACCAATGTTCATGCCTTTCTTTCTGCCCCACTTAGAATCATAAAATCTTAGAAACCAGAGGGAACACCAACATTCATTTAACCTCCTACATAACCAGAAATCCTTTCTCCACAATCCTTAACAATTTTCAAACTGTGACTGAATACTCCTTTATAGTCTTTTAAAAGTAAATCTTAGCGATTTTTGGCAGATGATTCAATATTACACACCTAAAGTTTGTAAATTTAAAGAGATTCAATTTCAATTTCTCAAGCACTCATAACATATGATGAAAATCTCAGGCGACTTTCAAGATAAAAAACATACCATGATGACTTTCAAACTCAAAGTCATTAAACACACAATTGTGCCAAGTCAGAGAATGGGTCTG
Source organism: Rhizomys pruinosus (assembly GCA_009823505.1). NCBI lineage: Eukaryota > Metazoa > Chordata > Mammalia > Rodentia > Spalacidae > Rhizomys > Rhizomys pruinosus. The sequence continues at coordinate 6,295,228 of VZQC01014413.1, read as the reverse complement.
ATCTGCATATTAACTAAATCAACATAAAGAGTAAAACCTATGTTTGACTCTGAGCTGCTAGAAGAAACAATCTCATTTCCCTTTAATGGATTCAAACAAATCACCTATAGCCACTACCCTGCAGTCTTTGCTCACTTGAATTTCCTCAAGACTTATCGCTAAGTATCCCAAGGCCCTTTCCCCTCCATAATTCTCCTTATTAAAACACGTCATTCTGCCGGGTGTGGTGGCGCACGCCTTTCATCCTAGCACTCGGGAGGCAGAGGCAGGTGGATCTTTGTGAGTTCAAGGCCAGCCTGGTCTACAGAGCGAGTTCCAGGACAGCCGGGGCAACAGGGAGACCCTGTCTCAAAAAGACCAAAAAAAAAAAAAAACAAAACAAAACAAAACACGTCATTCTAGGAAGCATGGATTTTTTTTTTGCAGGGATGGTACATAATAGGTATGTATCTCTTGTTTATAAAGAATTAATCCTCAAATTAAAAAAAAATGTTATTTTATTATTTTTATGTGTATGAGTGTAATGCCAACATGTGTGTAAGTGCACCCACGTGGAGTCAAAAGGCGGCACCAGATTCCCCTGGACCTGGAGTTACAGACAGTTGTTAGCTGCCATGTGGGTGCTGGGAATTGAACCCTGGTCCTCTGCAAGAGCAGACAGCACTCTTAACCTCTGAGCCATCTCTCTAGCCCCTTAATCTTCAATTTTTAAAAGCTTAATTTATTAATGAGAGTGACAGGGAAGCGTTACTTTCAAAAGCATTCAGTCATTTAATATTTTGTCCTCTAAATCCGAGTTAAGTCCTTTATTTGCTGCACATCCTACCTTTACTAAAAAATTTAATCCACAGCACTGTGGTGCCGCACGCCTTTAGTCCTAGCACTTGGGAGCCAGAGGCAGGCGGATCTCTGTGAATTCAAGGCCAGCCTGGTCTACAGAGTGAGTTCCAGGCCAGCTGGAGACCCTGTCTCAAGTCTCAAAAAGACAAAAAAAAAAGAAGAAAAAAACCCCACATACAACTATTTGAATACTATTTCAAAATAACTAGAAACTTTTTGGAACACAAAAAAATCTACACGTAAAATTTTATTATCACTAATGTGGAAGATAGATCTTTCATCTCACTGAGACTATTTCTAAATTCCCCCAGATTTATGATCCTCATTATAAAATTTATAGGAGTCCACTATGACAGTTACATGTTTTCTGTGAAAGACTACCATGTTTTACCTTCGTGGGTACTTGAGTTTTATTATCAATGGACTTCAGGTATCTCTCATGTCTTTCTGTTTTCTACCACAAATGAGCGAAGGTTTAAAAAAAAAGTTAATACATTTCATATTACTAAAAAAAAATCTGTTTTGTAAATATTTCCCAGTAGAAAAAGATGTGGTTTAAATAGATTACCTGTACATCTAATCTTTTTTTAAAAAATAGATAAAATGTAAAACACACCAAACCCAGACCATTTAGAAGAATTCCCTCCAAGAGCCCAAAGGTATTATGCAACTACCCCCATTCCAGATGTTAACTCTTGTTTGTGATGCAATGATAAAATACCAATGGCAAAGGTATAATCCACCCAATAAGTCCCTTCTCTCCCAATCCCCTTAAAAATCCTAACACTGTTTTAATTTATGTTTTAGAATGGTGCCTGAAGGGGGAAGAGGAATGGGGAATCTGCAGCAGGTGGTTAGTTTCTTCCTAAAATACCCACACTAATTTCCAGAAGCGAGTAATAATACATTTCATCCTTCTTCCCCAGTACACTAATGCGAGTTAAAGTGATCCAGACTCCCGGGCCACAACCATCCTTCCCTCTCCAGAGGCACAGGCCTCCCGAAAATCTGCATAATGGACCGTTGAGAACCCGAGATCAGAACTGCAATGGGCCCAATTCTAAAGCGGGGCTCCACGCCATACCTAGTCCGAAGCAGTCAGAGGTACCGAAGGTGGTCAGAGCATCCTCGCAGCCACCGGCTGGGCGGATGCGGAGTCACACAACCAAGTTCACAGTCTCCCCAGCCCCACTTTCCTGCGAGCCCGGAGCGGAAACGACCAGGCTCCAGGTGGGGACGCGGGAGTGGGCCGAGCGGCTGCCGGGCAGCAGCGGCAACGCGAACTGCAACGGCCGCAGAAGGGGAGGGCAGCAGGCCCACATACAAAATGGAGGTCGGCGCACCTGGGGGCGCCACCCGGCCGGACAGCCGCCGCCAGCCACACGCCCGCCACCCTCACTCCCGCCTCCGGCCCCGCGAACGCCGGCCTGCTGAGGGCCGAGGCTCGGGGCGTGGGGAGCCGGGCGAGGCCGCACGCGCCGCACACTCACCTCGGACGCACGCGGGAGTCCCGGCCAAGAGGCGGAGCGCGAGAATGAATGAGCGGGCGGTCCTCGCTGGCGACCTCCGTCGCTGCCCGCCGTCGTCCCAGACGCCCGGCTCGTCGTCGCGGGTCGGCCGCAGCCCACCGTCCCTCCGTCGGCGTGACGCACAGGCGCCGCGGCGCGCCCACCGCGAATCCCCCCGCCCGCCGGCCTCGCGCGTCGTGGCGCCTAGTCGCCGGGAGCCGCCCAGCCTCAGGGCTGCGGCCCGCAGGTGCGCGTCTCTCCCAGCCGGCCGCCCGCAGCAGGCAGCGCGTCGCCGGGCTCGCCGGGCCGTCTTAAAGAGTGACCTTGGCTTAGATACAGAAATAGCTGCGAGTAAGCCGCGGGGGGCTTGGCGCCGAATTCCCGAGTTCTTTTAAGGTCGGCCTTCGCGGGCGGTCGCGGCCCTGCGGAGCTCGCCGCGCCTGGCGCCGGCCTCTGGAAATTGCCCGGGGGTGGGCACGGCTTCCCGGCCCCGGAATAGGGGTACAGAGCGAGCTTCGGGTATGCAGGCCTCCGCATCGCCATCGCCGGAACCCAGTGCTACCCAGAAGCATACCGGGGAGAAAGGAGCTGTGCAGAAGCTCCACAGCCTCTACTATCTCTGTCGCCGTCCCCTATGCGACAAACAAGTATAGACACTAACCCTGACCCCGAAAACCCCGCTCCTCCCAAGGCTTTCCCTTCTCCATCCCTCCCTGGGTCCAAGCCCTTTTGCTAATTACAGGCCAACTCAAGAAAAGTAAGTTGACAAGCATTTAAAGGATGATATGCGTGCCGTAGGATAAATATATTTAATAAGTATGCATAGTGATAGTATCTTTTTTTTTTTTTTTTTTTTAGAGACAGGGTCTCCTTGTAGCCCCAGCTAGCCTGGCTGACCTTGAACTCACCGAGATCGCCTGCCTCTTCTTCCTGAGATGAAAGGCGATAGTATCTAATTTTAAGGCTTCCTTTCTTACATAAGTTCTGGGAAATAAATTCACGCAAGACCCCTGGCATTATGGTTAAATTCATCCAGAAAGACTTGAAATTACTCTTTTTTTATTCCAGGGAAGTAATCACTACACTAACATTTCACCAATTCACTAATTGGTGACATCAATAAATATTTCAAAGAATACTTTTAATTTTTTGTTGAATTTTTGTGTATTTCATATGTAAAATCTCAATCTTAGTGACCTTTATACCCCCTTCTCCATTGACACCTTCCCACAACACCCCCCACTACACCTTCCCACAACACCCCCCACTCTGGAATTCATTCATTCTTTCATTTGTGTTAAAGCCTATTGTGCCAAATTAACGTCCTCAAACATTCCTCAGTGTAATTCCTTCATCCACTGAGCTCTAGTCAGCCTATCCATTGTCCCTTGCTTTATGAAGACCAGTCCTTCCTCACCCAACAGTAATCAGCTGCCAATATTTCTTCAGCTAACAGTGGCTTCTGCTGCCTATTTCCCTCATGCTGGGTTTTTCTCTGAGTTTGCATGGGTCCTGTGTATGTTGACACCTTGGCTGTGGACTCATGTGACCAGGGTCTCAGGAGCCTGTAGGATTCCATTTCCATATGGTCATGCATCACCTCCCTGGCTTTTACAATCGTTTCTCTCTTTTTTTTACTTTTGATTTTAAATATTTTATTATTATTTTTATTTTATGTGTATGAGTTTATTGCCTGTATGTGTATAAGTGCATAGGGCAATTCCCGCAGAGTCAGAAGGCATTCAATTTTCTTGTTACTGGCAATTGTTAACTTCCTTGTGGGCTCTGGGAATTGAACTCTGGTCTTTCTCCTGCAAGATCAGCCTGTGCTCTTAACTGCTGAGCCATCTCTCCAGCCCCAACAGTCTTTCAAAGAATACCTTTTTGATCCTAGCACTTGGGAGGCAGAGGCAGGTGGATGTTTGTGAGTTCAAAGCCAGCCTGGTCTACGGAGTGAGTTCCAGGACAGCTGGGGCTACAGGGAGACCCTGTCTCAAAAAACCAAAAAAAAAAAAAAATACCTTTTTGATATACATAATTTAACTCGGACTTTTCTCTTTACAAATTTGCTTTTCTATGCCAGTTGCACATAAGAAACACATCTGTTATGGTAATATTTGTAATATTTAATTACCAGAAATCTTGAATGATAAATATTTACTGTTTTCAGAGGAATTTAACAATGAATTAGATTTAACCAAGCAGGATTTTTGAATAGTTGGGTTCTAGCTACAATTGATCATGAATGAATAAATGAAGTTATAGAAGTTAACATTTCTGGAGCTGTTTCTAAGTAGGAATCCCCAGGGTAATCCCAAACATTTGCCACTTTAGGAAGGTACCCTTTTTTGTTTTTGTTTTTGTTTTTGTTTTTGCTTTTCCTCTTAGAGTATCACCTTAGGTCTTATTGTAAACTAAATCAGTGCATGTTGCTTAGAATATTTTAAGAGGTGTGATTGGCCTTTAGGTTATTTTATAAATCTGTGGGGACACATGTCTGGGACAACCACTTACCAAATGCCTGGCCTAGAAGTCAGAATTACAGTCCAGCCAGGTATGGTGGCACATGCCTTTAATCCCAGCACTCGGGAGGCAGAGGCAGACAGATCTCTGTGAGTTCAAGGCCAGCCTGGTCTACATATTGAGCTCCAGGCCAGCTGGGACTAACGGGAGACCCTGTGTCAAAAAGACCAAAAAAAAAAAAAAAAGGTATCCTCATTTGGCTGGGCATGGTGGTGCATGCCTTTAATCCCAGCACTCAGGAAGCAGAGGCAGGTGGATCTTTGTGAGTTCAAGGCCAGCCTGGTTTACAGAGTGAGTTCCAGGACAACTGGGGCTACAGGGAGACCCTGTCTTGAAAAGACAAATAAATAAATAAATAAATAAATAAATAAATAAATAAATAAATAAAAAATAAAGGCGTGCGCCACCACACTCGGCTATATATGTTTTAATATAGTAAAGTCACAGTGAGGTTTTGATGTCAAGGCAGCAAAGTGCTCCTAGATCTAAACTACTGGCCAATCTGTAGCCAACTAATCATCTCAGCAGTGACAGAAAGGAAGTGAAAAGCAAGTTTCCCACTACCCTGAAAGCAAAGGGGTCTCCTATTCTCAATGCTTCATTCTCCTCTGTAAGAAAACACATTCCAGAATGCTTTGGGTATAAAAACCATATTTTGAGTGGGTTTTCTTGGTCATTGGCTACTGATAGTTGCTACCGATAGTTGCAGATTTCTGAGTGAAACTATGAAACTGTATGGGAGAGGAAAAAAATAGAACCTGAAGAACAGGAAAAATAACAAGTTTGAGAAGCCCAGCTGCATTGTTTCCTTCTTTTTTTTTTTTTTTTTTTTTCTTTGGTCATTTTGAGACAGGATCTCCCTGTAGCCCCAGCTGTCCTGGAACTTACTATGTAGACCAGGCTGACCTTAAACTCAGAGACCTCTATCTCCGCCTCTCAAGTGCTGGGATTAAAGGCATGCACCACCACACCCAGCTGCATTGTTTCTTTAGATTTGACTTAGTTTAACGAGGTAGAATTTAAGAGGAGTCCTTGGTTAAATTGAATTCAGATTTAAGAGAAATAAATCTGTGGTGCTTTTAACTAATGTTAGCTAATGAAACATTAGCTAAAGACTTATAATCACATTAGATACCACAAGTTGCCCCATCAATATCTATTCCCCCCTTTTCTGAAAAACACAGTTTTATTCTGGGTGATGTTGTGTGACTTTTCTTGGAGAGATGTTAACTGTTTACCCCAGCAGGGGCAGAAACAGCAGATCAAATAAACCATTCCACACAACTCTAGCTTTGTAAAACAGTGGCTGCAGTATGACCAAAAAGCCCATCCCAGCCTGGTGACAACTCAGAAGACCTGCATTTCAGGCCCAACCTAGGAAGTGCTTACTTCTTATGTTACCTTAGGGAGGGGCCTGGTAATTCTTGTCACTCTTTAAAAATTTCCTGAGTCGGGGCTGGAGAGATGGCCTAGCAGTTAAGAGTGCCGACTGCTCTTGCAGATGTCCCAGGTTCAATCCCCAGCACCACATGGCGGCTGAGAACCATCTTTAACTCCAGTTCCAGGGGAATCCAACGCCCTCTTCTGACCTCCACGGCATTGCAGGACACGGGTGCACAGACCTGTATGCAGATAGTACACTCATACACATAAAAGAAATAAATTTAAAAAAATTTTAAAAAAATTTCCTGAGTCTTAGGAGCCTCCCTCTGCCGTTGAGGAAAGAGTGTTTTAGTTTGGAGGAAATAACTACATAAGAGGTAGCAATGCCCCTACTGTAACTGTTTTCTTCTGGTTCCCCTTGCAGCTACATGATCATTTCAGCCAATGAGATGTAATTGTTGGGCCTGGTTTTCCCCAAGACCTGGAATTTATGGGCGGTCATTCCAGGCCAGGACCTGGGAGGCAACAGGCAATTGTCAACAGTGACCTCACTTCCTTTTCTCTTTGCCCCCCCCCCCCACTGGAATGTGGCGGCTTTGGAAAAGGAAATTTCTATCCTGGGGGGGAGGGAGGGGGAGAAAAACCCCTGTCTGTCTTCCCCGTTCCTGTTTCTTATCTTTAGGCTCTTCCTGCTCCAAAGTTCTTAGCAAACATCTAAAGGCTTTTTTTAAAAAAAATGTTTTATTGCTGGACATGGTGGTGCATGCCTTTAATCCCAGCACTCAGGAGACAGAAGCAAGCGGATCTCTGTGAGTTCAAGGCCAGCCTGGTCTACGTAGTGAGTTCTAGCCAGGGTTACAGGGAGACCATGTCTCAAAGAGACAAAAAAAAGTTTTATTTTTTATTTTTATTTTACGTGTATGAGTGTATTGCCTGCGTGCAAGTAAGTTCATCTGTGTTAAGCAATGCCTGCAGAGATCTGAAGTCATCAAATCCCCTGGAACTGGAATTACAGAAGGTTGTCAGCTGCCACTTAGGTGCTGGGAATTGAACCTGGGTCCTTGCAAGAGCAGTCTCTTAACTGCTGAGCCATCTCTCCAGCCCCTTGAAGGGTTTTATTACTATTACATTGTAGGAGCTTTTAGCAATCATTGGAAATGTTTTTCTGTTTCCATTATACTACTGTATTGTGTGTATTAAGTATAAAAAAGCATGGAAACCAATAAAAGGCACATGAGGTATAGGTCACTCTAGGAACATGCTTTACTTCCATGTGGGACTGCCAGCGTTGAGCCGCCTGCAGACACGTGGTGGGACGGGGCAGCATGGCAGGGGGCAGAGCGGGGGAGGAACGGGGACGGGGGGAGGAACGGGGACAGAGAGAGAGAGAGAGACACAGGGAGAGAGAGAGAGAGATGGCCGCTGGGGTCCACCCCTTATACCCATGGGACGGGGCCTCAGGTAAGCGGGAAGGGATCAGAGGATTGGCAGCTTCTGGAGGAAATGGGCACCTGTGTGCCCCTTAGGATTCTGGGAAGTCTGAACCTAACAGTTTGAAATGTCCCTCATAGTCTCACATGTTTGAATATTTGATCCCCATCAGTGTTTTGGAAGGTTATAGGACCTTTAAGGAAATGGAGCCTTGCTGGAGTGTATCACTGGGTACAGGTCTTAACTGTTTTGTTTTTTTTTTAATTTTTTTATTTTGTTGGACTACAAATGCCACTCTACCAAAGAATCTCTCAAGAGGCCAAAAACTGTGGAGGAAAAGCTTTAATAAAAGAACATTACATCAAGGAAAAAGTACAGAATACAACACAGAGACAGATTGATGCGTCCGGCTGAGCACACTCCCATGGGACTGGAGGGCAGCGCCCTGAGGTCCCATCCTCTCCCACTTTTATTCCCAGTTAGGGGATTTCCACTGCGGTTACAGTGACCCTTTCTCTGGTTGGTGGGGTCTTGGTGGTTGCAGACCAGGCAGTCTTTCATTGACTCAGTCTACCTGTTCTGTACCCCTTTGTTTGAAACAATGGTTGTGTTTAGTAACGTGAAGTCCCTTGGAGAGTAATGGGCTCCTTAGGGGATGGGAAACCTCCTACAGGGCTGGGAAAGTTCATCCTGACCTCAGGTAGCTCTGGGAACTAATAACTCAAGGTGGGAGGGAGTAACTATGGGAACCAGACCTGCTTCAACTAGAGAGTTGCTCCTGCATGGTTAACCCTTTCCTTTTGACTTAACTTCTTTCTGACCTGGTCCTAACAATTTATTATTTTTTATGTGTCTGAGTGTACTGTCTGCATGTAGGTTTGTGCACCCATGTCATGCAATGCCGCGGAGGTCAGAAGAGGGTGTCAGATTCCCCTGGAACTGGAATTAAAGACGGTTTTCAGCCACCATGTGGGTGCTGGGAATCGAACCCGGGTCCTCTGCAAGAACCCGGGTGCTCTTAACAGCTGAGCCCTCTCTCCAGCCCCAGGCCTTAACTTTTTATAACAAGGCCCCATTTCTTGCTTGTTCACAATCTGCTTCCCAAGTGTGGATGCAATGTGACCAGCCAGTCTCCTGGTCCGGTCACCATGCCTTTCTAGTCTACTGGTATGTCTTTCCTGCCATGATGAACTGTATCCTTTGGGAACTGTAAGCCAAAATAAGCCCTTTCTCTCCTTAAGCTGCTTTTGTCAGAGTATTTTATCATAGTAACAGGAAAACAAGACCCTAAGACAACTAGCATTTTGTAGAAATGCATGTGCTCCATGGCTTACCTATACTTAATAATGATACACCATCCCAATTCCTGACTACAGAAAGAATACATGATTCAAAATAATAATAATAATAATAATAATAATAATAATAAAAACAATTCATGATTCAAATAGTGCACTGACTGTAAACATCTTAGATATTACCTCAGCAAGCTCTCTCACTCCCTCTCTATCCATCTGCCCTCTGTCCTATAGGTACTAGAGATCAAACGTAGGTGTTAGGCAGGGCCTGGGCTTGGAGATCTAAAGATGGCGCCTACCACCCTTCCCTTCCGGTCAAAAGCCTACCTCATCTCAGGCAGCTGATGCAACTTCACTTCCTGATGCCACCAGCCACAATGAGACAACAGCCTAAGATAATATATGGTTACATTCCAGCTTCATGACGTATACTGAAGACCCACTTTGTCCCCTCCCACTGCACCAGTTTTGCCCTTACAAGTACATGCTCTGTCTCACCACCATTACCTTATCTTCCTCTCCCCAAAACTTATAGAAACCCTCAGCCCCAGCCCAGTGCGCAACTCCCCTGGCCTCCCTCTCTGAGAACGGTGGACCCGCCAGGGAGCATGTCCTAATAAACCTCCTTATATACTTTGTTAATCTGGTTTGATCTGGCCTGTTTTGCGTTGTGTGTGTGTGGGGGGGTGCCTTTCACTAGCCATTGGGATGAGTTAGCACCAAGCCACCTACTTAAAAAATAGAAATTGTGTAGCTTTAATAATTACGTTCCTCTAGCTGGGCGTGGCGGCGTACGCCTTTAATCCCAGCACTTGGGAGGCAGAGGTAGGCAGATCTCTGTGTGTTCAAGGCCAGCCTGGTCTACAGAGTGAGTTCCAGGACAGCTGAGACTAAAGGGAGACCCTGTCTCAAAAAGACCAAAAAAGCTGGGCATGGTGGTGAATGCCTTTAATCCTAGCACTTGGGAGAGAGAGAGAGGAAGGCGGATCTCTGTGAGTTCAAAGCCAGCCTGGTCCACAGTGTGAGTTCCAGGCCAGCTGGAGCTATAGGAAGACCCTGTCTCAAAAAGACCAAAAAAGCTGGGCATGGTGGTGAATGCCTTTAATCCTAGCACTTGGGAGAGAGAGAGAGGAAGGCGGATCTCTGTGAGTTCAAAGCCAGCCTGGTCCACAGTGTGAGTTCCAGGCCAGCTGGAGCTATAGGAAGACCCTGTCTCAAAAAGACCAAAAAAAATTACTTTTCTCATTGTAGTGACTAAATATCTGATAAAAGCAACTTAAGGATGGATTTGTTTTGGTTCACAGTTGGAGGATAAAGTTGGTTGGTGAAATAGTCATGGCAAGCAAGAGTTGGAGGTAGCAGGTCACACTGAGTCCTCAGTCAGGAAACAGATAAATGCTGCTGCTGAGCTCACTTTCTTCTTTTTATTAAGTCCGGGACCTCAGCTCATAGTCATAGAATGGTGCCACCCACCAGTATGGATCTTCTTACTTCAATGACCCCAATCTAGAAACTCTTGAAGAAATGTCCTGAGGATAATCTCCTAGGTGATTCTAAGGCTTTTATTTATTTAAAGTTCTGTGTATAGGGGAGGGGAGTTGTGCACTAGAGTACAATACTTTCAGAAACCAGAAGATAGCATCTGATCCCAGGAAGCTGGAGTTAGAGGCAGTTGTGAGCTGCCCTGCGTGGATGCTGGGAACTGAACTCAAGTCCTCTGCAAGAGCAATATGCACTCTTTTTTTTTTTTTTCCTGTCTTTTCAAGACAGGGTCTCCCTGTAGCCCCAGCTGTCCTGGAACTCACTCTGTAGACCAGGCTGGCTTTGAACTCACAAAGATCCTCCTGCCTCTGCCTCCCAAGTGTTAGGATTAAAGTTGTGCACCACCACGCCCGGCTAAGCAGTATGCACTCCCTTAACTACTGATCCATCTCTCCAGCCCCCTAGGTGTTTTTAGATCCAGTCAAATTGACAATATTAATCATTACAATGACTTTACTATTTAATTAAAAAAAGTAGAAGAATCAGGATGTGGATAGGGATACTAAAATTAAGAGTATGTAGTCTATTATAGATAGCAACCTGGCAATATATATTAAAAGTGATGAAAATTAAATATAAGTCCTATAAATGTATGCAAATGAATCATTTAAGAAGAAAAGGTAGATGAAATGCTGAAAGGAGCCAGAAGCTCCCACCCCCCAAAAAAAAAAAAAAACCCCGAGTGACCCCTGAGGACCAGATCCTCAACTGACCTTAAGAAAACAAAACAAAAAAAAAAAATTTGGTCAATCTGGGCTAACTGTGTGGCCTTAAGCATCCAAAAGGAAAGCAAAACCAAAAATAAATATATCAGTAAGGCCTGAGAAATTGTACTTCAGATATAAAACTTGAGATCTTAGTAAGTAGACAAAAAGAAAAGAGAGAGAGCACTGTTGTTTGGCCTGTCTTCAATTCTTACTGGCAAGTGCATCTACTCTGTGGCTGCCACTGCTTTGCCACTCTTCAAAGACATAAGAAACAGCTTTTTAACCCTCCAATATGGACTGAAGACTCATGTCTCTCCAAGAATCCTCCAAGCCTTCAGTGCTAGATGGGGACTGCTGAGATATCCAGCTTGTGGACTGAGCAGCTGCTGGGATTTCAGCCTCTTCAGAGTGTAGACCACCATTGTTGGACTACCCAGGCTGTATCATGGAGGCCAGTACAGGAAGATCAAGACAGGACCCAGTGCTTACTGGACCTCATTTGGGGAACCATGGGAGGGAAAGTCCCCAGTGTGGCGCACAAGGGCAAGATTGATGGTTGTTTGGGCTTGCCAAGGAGGAACCTTCAAACACTACCTTAAGGAAAACATGACATCTTTTAGCAAAAAAAAGTTCTCCAATTCAGGAGATATGTGTATGTATGTATATAATTATGTGTGTGTGTGTATATATATATATATATATATATATATATATATGCAATACAAGTTATAACAGCAACAACAAAAGAACTGGAAAAAAAAACTCTGGAAAGACTCAGAAAAAGATGCAAGACATGTATAGTAGAGTGCAGGAACTCAGGTGCAGTGGAGGGCATGGAAAGGGAAGTGACTCTAAATTCAATTGAGAAATGATGTATGATGTATGGAAAAAGTTTAATAACAATAAAAAAAATTTTAATATAAAAAAGAAGAAAAAGTAGATTGGTTGGTACATGCCTTTAACCCCAGCACTTGGGAGGCAAAGGCAGGTAGATCTCTGAGAGATAGCCAGCCTGAGCTAAATAATAAGTTTCAGGATAGCTCGGGCTACATGGAAACCCTGTCTCAAACAACAACAACAACAACAATATGAATGAAGGTGTCATTAAAACATTTTTTAAAGAAAACCAAAACACTGGATGACCATAAATGTCTGGGAACTGGTATATGATAATTTGGTATGTAAAATGGTACGCCCAATTGGAGGTAATGTGTCATGATCACCATTGTCATGTTGTTTGGCTTTCTGGGGAGACATGAACAAACACGTACTTGCCCCAGATAGGCCATTGACAACAGACCAAAGATGATCCTGCCCAAGTCTTACTTGGTGAACCAGTGAGTTTATTGGGGTCACCTACATTCCTGTAGGTGATTACTTACAGGAACATGGATGAGTCAAAGGCAGCTCTATCCCTGAGAAGCCCATCCCAGGATGGGTGGCAGCTTATGAAGCTGCATCCCTGAAGCTCTCTGTACAATTTGCAGACAGCCTGACAGGTTCCAGAGCCTCCTCTCTCCAGCTCTCCTTACTGCTTATATAAACTTGGGAGGAGCTTTGTGCATTGTGTAAGTTTCAGGAGCTTCCAGAGACTTATGGGCTACTTATTTCCTGAGCCTTGTAAGTTTTGCCTGGATAGAATGCTTTCATTCAGAGGAAACTGATATACAATACATTGCCACTGAATTATATATATCAAATACTTTATACAACATAGTAAACTCAAGTAGGTTATCTATTAGAACTTTATAATATTCATCTGAAGTAGCTTATATTATCCACCTTCCACAGAAGAGGGAACAGAGTTGGGGAGATAAAGAAATTGTCCCAAAGTTGTGAAGAAGGAATTTGACCTATGTTCAGAATTGTCAGGCTTCAGAGACTAGACTGCAGACTATTGAGGTAAATTTCCAGCTTCTCACTCAGCATGTATCCATCTTCTAGAAAATATTCCTTTTAACCTTGTCCCTCTGTATTTATGCACTGGTTAACATCTATCTTTTTTAATATTTTATTTATTATTTTTATTTTATGTGTATTGCCTGCATGCATGTAAGTGCACCCATGTCATACAATGCACACAGAGGTTAAGAGAGAGGCATTGGATGCACTGGAACTGGAATTAAGAATGGTTGTTAGCCTCTGTGTGGGTGCTGGAAGTTTAACTCTGGTCCTCTGCAGGAGCAGCTGGTGCTCTTAACCTCTGAGCTATCTCTCCAGGCCCCAACACATGTCTTTTAAAAGGTCATTTGTGCCGGGCGTGGTGGCACATGCCTTTAATCCTAGCACTTGGGAGGCAGAGGCAGGTGGATCTTTGTGAGTTCAAGGCCAGCCTGGTCTACAGAGTGAGTTCCAGGACAGCTGGGGCTACAGGGAGACCCTGTCTCGAAAAGACCAAAAAAAAAAAAGGTCATTTATGGGGCTGGCTCCACAAATTGAGATGGCTCAGCAGTTAAGAGAATTGACTGCTCTTGCAGAAGACCTGGGTTCGATTCTTAGCACCCACATGACTAACAACCATCTGTAACTCCAGTTCCAGGGGACCCAACACCTTCTCCTGACTTCTGAGGCACTGTATGGCATGGGTTCACTTACACACATGTAGATAACACACTCATACACATAAAATATTTTTTTTATTTATTTTTTATGTGTATGAATGTACTGTCTGCATGTAGGTTTGTGCACCCATGTCGTGCAATGCTGCGGAGGTCAGAAGAGAGTGTTGGATTCCCCTGGAACTGGAGTTAAAGACAGTTCTCAGCTGCCATGTGGGTGCTGGGGATCGAACCTGGGTCCTCTGCAAGAGCAGTAGGCGCTCTTAACAGCTAGACCATCTCTCCAGCCCCAGAAAATATTTTTAAAAAATAAAAAATATTTATGCATTATTTCACAATTTCATGCATTATTTCACAATTTAATACATATATAAAGTTATTTTGCATGTATTGCCCCCTATTGATACAAGTAGGAGGGGGTGCAGGGTGTGGTGGTGCGCAGTCTTTAATCCCAGCACTCGGGAGGCAGAGGCAGGTGGATCTCTGTGAGTTCAAGGCCAGCTTGGTCTACAGAGTGAGTTCCAGGACATCTGTGGCTACAGGGAGACCCTGTCTCAAAAAAGACCCCCCTCCATAAAAAAGTAGGAGGGGGTGCCAGGTGTCATCAAAATAGCAGCTGGGAACTAGCTGGAACTGAAGCCAAAAATCTTAGCTGAATGGAAATCAACAGGAAAAACTCCAAAGTCAATAATAGACTGCATTTTACCGCCCAAAAGCAACAATCATTGATGATCAGACAGCCTTAGGCAGGGATCTCAACCACCAGAAATAGAAACTCTTAAGTACAAACTGTCCCACAGCACCCTTTGATAGCAGGGTACCTGCTTCCCTGACCACTGTAGTGACAGGAAGGGAAACAGACCTGCCAACCTGATTGGGAACACTTTTGGCAGGCTCAGCTTTCTCCCTCCAAATTTTGATAGCTCTTTCCTGATTGGCCTTCATTTTATGGATCATTTGCATACATTCCCAGCCAATCCAGGACCACCTGAGTCTCCATAGCAGGATAACTCCTGGGAGGAAGGAAGACTGCTTCACCACCATCAGCTTCTAAGACTCCACTGGAATGAAGATGGGACTTCATTCCTACTGGAGGACTGTTACATGTCTTAGCCCTCCAAGACCCACATCTTGTGAGAATTGCTGCTCCAATCCCTGAAACCTGTATGACCTGTAATAATTCTCAGAGCTGTAACATTTCTAATGTTCTTGCCTAGCACTCAACTGTTACCAAGAGTTCAAATCTTTTTTTTTAAGAGTTCAAATCTTTCAAGACCTGTCAACTCTCCCCAACCAGCCAGCTCTCTCAGACCTGTGATGATTAATCCATCTCTCCTTATGAAGCAGATGGTGATTGACACAGATACCCACAGCTGTTCAACATGCAGAGCATGCTTATCCCTGAATAGAATACCTATAGCAACCTTCTGCCTCCCAGGGCTCATGGACATTGCAGAAGAGGGGGCAGAAAGCTTGTGAGATCCAGAGGTAGTGGATGACCACAAAGAAATAGAGTTTTCCAAGCTGGGCGTGGTGGCACACGCCTTTAATCCCAGCACTTGGGAGGCAGAAGCAGGTGGATCTCTGAGTTCAAAGCCAGCCTGGTCTACAGAGTGAACTCCAGGCCAGCTGGGACTAAAGGGAGACCCTGTCTCAAAAAGACCAAAAAAAAAAAAGAAAAAAGAACATGGCTGTTAACAAAGCAGAAATAAGAAATGTTAGCACAACGGCATGGAACATGCTTTACTCGAAACGAACCTCTAAGTTTGTCTTGATTATTAAGAAGTGTATACCCTGCCAGGTGTGGAGGCGCACGCCTTTAATCCTAGCACTCAGGAGGCAGAGGCAGGTGGATCTTTGTGAGTTCAAGGCCAGCCTGGTCTACAGNTATATATATTTTAGGGCTGGAGAGATGGCCTAGCGGTTAAGAGTGCCGACTGCTGTTGCAGAGGACCCGGGTTCAATCCCCAGCACCCACATGGCGGCTGAGAACGGTCTTTAACTCCAGTTCCAGGGGAATCCAACACCCTCTTCTGACCTCTTCCGTGGCATTGCACGACACAGGTGCACAAACCTACATGCAGACAGTACATTCATACAAATAAAAAATAAAATTTTAAAAAATGTTAAAAAAAAGAAAGAAATAGAGTTTTCCAGACAGCTGATTAGTTGCTTATATGAACTCACAGCAATGGTGACAGCGCACAAGTCCCATGCAAGTGCAAGCTGACAAAATCCCAGAACGGACGCTGGGAGGTAAGAAATCCCAACCCTACCTGAGGAACTATTGGCAATCAATGATCGTTGGGAGGGAGTCAATCTTAATGAAGGATGAGACCCTTGGTAGGTTGACTAGGTTCCAGTGGATGGCCACACATCAAAGGGCATTTGGGACCACAAGTCTGACTCTAGATCTTTTATATATAGACTGTATGAAATTGGGCAGAGGGTAATGGGGGAAGCAGATGGGGAAGAGAGTCCAAGTTGTATCAAAATACATTGTACGAAGTTTGCAAAAATTTAAAATGTTTGCTCTTTGAATTGCTCAGTTGAAGTCATAAGAAATCATTGAATGAATTTTGGATTCTCATTAGGGCAGAATTTTCAGCAAGTCGGTTGTTGTTGTTGTTGTTGTTGTTTTGACAGGCTCTCCTGTAGCTCCAGCCTACCTGGAATTCACTCTCTAGACCAGGCTGGCCTCTATCTCAGAGAGATCTGCCTTCCTCTGTCTCCCAAGTGCTGGATAAAAGGCGGCACCACCATGCCCAGTGTTCAACAAGTTTTGAAATGGTCCTAAATGTACTTCTGCCATTTTCTACTATGTATTTATAAGAGATGGTATTCTCTGCATCGATGATTATAAAAATAAAATATTAATTGTCTGAAAATGTTAAAGTCTTTCACTGTTCCAATCTAGTTGTCACTCCCCTGTGGTGACTTATTTTCCCCATTTAAATTGTTATTTTCATGTTAATAAAGTTTTCATTTGTTTACCCTTCTCTGTCTGTACATTTAGTTACTGGAGAAGGCAAGACAAGGACCCAGTAGAGACAAGAGAATGAGCGTGGAGAATTGTCCTCCCCTTCCCCCTCATACTGAAGCCCTTCTTCCTAAAAGACCCTCCTCCTACTTTTGTGTATTTCTGTGAGTGTACCCCACTGAAATTAATTAGGGTTGCCTGCATGAGCACACATGGAGGATATTTACATGAGCACACATGGAGGGTATTTTCATGAGCACACATGGAGGGTGTTTGCATGACCACACACGGAGAGTATTTACATGATTACACATGGAGGGTATTTTCATGAGCACACATAGAGGGTATTTGCATGAGCACACATGGTGGGTATTTACATGAGCATACATGGAGAATATTTACATGAGCACACATGGAGAATATTTACATGAGCACACATGGAGAATATTTACATGAGCACACATAGGGGGGTATTTGCATGAGCAAGGCCACCTTGCACTTGGCTACACCTGAGGAATATGGCTCCCCTACCCCCAGCAATCATTAACTGCCTGTAGCTCCCATGAGGGCCTTATGAGCCCCTCCCTTGCCATCCATGATGGAATACTGATGGGCCCAGGCTCGTGCAGGTAACCACTGCTGCTCTGAGTCCATGAAGTACAACGGCTGTGTCATGTCCAATAAAGTGTTTCACAGCGCTCCTTCCCGTTCTCCAGCTCTTACACTTTCTCTGCCTCCTCTTCTTTCATGTTCTCTGAGCATTGGAGGGGTGAGATAGATGTCTTGTTTAGGGCTGGGTGCTCAATGGTCAATTCTTCTTAGCACTTTAACCAGTTATGAATCTCTACTTTTTTTTTTGTCTTTTTGAGACAGGGTCTCCCTGTAGCCTCAGCTGTCCTGGAACTCACTGTGTAGAGCAGGCTGGCCTTGAACTCACAAAGATCTGCCTGTCTCTGCCTCCCAAGTGCTACAAATCTCTAACTGTTGCCCACTGCACACTGAAGCTTCTCTGGGGGCAGCACTAATCTTCTAAACACACGTCTTTTGAAATCTGTTATGCTATGTAGGCTTTATGCTGGATCATGTGATAAATGGCACAGGCAGAGCCAATAACAAGTTGGCCTGTCAGAAAATGGCGTACTGCAGAGTGTAGAGTGTCTAGAAACAAAGTCAAAGAACACACAGGGCAAGTAATCTTCTTTTACTATCCTAGTCAGTCAGCCATGTAGGAAAGACCCAGTCCTAAAGACTGGGTGCCATGTAAAGAGCTTCACTTTCAGATTTGTATAATATAAAGGACAGTCTGGTCGATAGGTAGCAGTGAGGATGAAGAGACATAAAATTCTGAAAAAAATTAATTCTGGAAGTCAAAGGTGGAGTCATCAGAGCTTGGCAAGATATGAAGCAGCAGAAGCCAGCCCACCAGTTTTCTAGCTTGAGCTGATGGATAAATAGTGGTGATACTGAAATCGGAATCACGGCAGATTGGCAGGCAGAGTAGTAAATTCAGGAATTCTGTTTTGCCTATATTGAGTTGTATGTGTTTGTGACTAAATGGGAACATCTGTAATAGTAAGACCTTAGAAGGAGCTCAGGGGAGGTGTGCAACCTTAGTGTATATAGAGGGAGACTGGAGCCAAGGATGAGGAAGTTGCTTAGAGGGATAGGGGAGAGTGCACAGGCCCAGCCGTAGGAACCAGAGAAGACCTACAAGGACAGGAAGGGGAAGCATGCCTGAGAGGGAGTGGAGGGAACTGTGCACGAAAGTCAAGAGGAAGAGGGAGGTAGATGCACCCTTCACAATTTAACTCATGGAACTAATTAAGGATGAGCAAAAAGATTTGCCTATAAGAATATTTTACTGGGCTAGAGAGATGACTCAGTGGGTAAGAGTGCTTGCTGCTCTTATGGAAGACCTTTGTTCCATTCCCAGCACCCAAGTCAGGTGTTCACAACGGCTTCTAACTCCAGCTCCGTGCGATCTGACACCCTTTTCTGGCCTCTTCAGATACACACACACACACACACACACAAACACACACACACATACAGCATAAACACAGATATATAAATGTTGCATCTATAAAATAGAATGTTGTATAGACTTTAAATATATTTTTGAAAAATGACATGAGAAAATGTTGAGTACAAAAGATATCCATTTAGAATTATGATTCTACTTTTTCTTTTAAAATTATGCTTAATAATACATGTATTAGGCTAATAAATAATGATGTATGCTTATAATTCCAGCACTTGGGAGGCAGAGGCAGGAGGATTAGGAGTTCAAGATGACGTTCTGTTACACAATGAGTTTGAGGGCAGTCTGGACTACACGTGACCCTGTCTCAAACCAACAACTGAATAAATAGTATATAGATTGGCTTTCTTTTATTACTCCGAAAAATTATTTTAGCAAATTAACTTAAAAGAGGAAAATTGTATCTTTGGCTTACAGTTTAAGAGTTCTAGTCTGGGGCTGGAGAGATGGCCTAGCGGTTAAGAGTGCCGACTGCTCTTGCAGAGGACCCAGGTTCGATCCCCAGCACCCACATGGCGGCTGAGAACCGTCTTTAACTCCAGTTCCAGGGGAATCCGACACCCTCTTCTGACCTCTGCGGCATTGCACGACGTGGGTGCACAAACCTGCATGCAGACAGTACACTCATACACATAAAAAAAATAAAAAATAAATTAAAAAAAAAGAGTTCTAGTCCATGGTCACTCAGCTCCATTGATTCTGGGACAATGCGGAGCATCATGTCAGGGAGCCTATGGTAAATCAAAGCTGCTCATCTCATCACCGGTGGGAAGCGGAGAGATGGAGAGGGGTTGAAGGCGAGGTGTATATATATATATACACCTCATGTTTATATTGTATATATTATATTTTCCTTTCGCACGATGAACCTATAATCTTTTTTTTCCTGCCTCTGCCCCCTGAGTGCTGGGAACTGTAATCCTTTTGTAATAAGAAAATTTTTAATTTTTTGTTAAGAAACTTGTGGTATGTAACATATAATATGCAGGAATTCTTAGCATTCAGCCAAGTCAAGCTTCTCCCTCTTATAGAGACCTAGAGACAGCGGCCTTGTCCTTCCTGATGGCTACATTCAAAAGAATGGCTTCATGTTCTTAGGAAAGAGGTCACCAGATACTCCTCAAAGGAGCTGGGAAGGATTTATAATTCTAAGACTTTTTAAATATGTTCTGAATAAAGGATATTAAGGGCTTGTGGCCAGGTGTTGGCTGGCATGCACAAATGGTACGTTCTTTTGTCAGCCCTGATCTTTTCTGGACCTGAAGTCAAGGTGGACTGGGTCATCCTGGGGACACAGCCTTAGGCTGCTAGAGCAATGCCAGAATTTGGCCTAATGTCTCAGGGCAGGAATTTGGATGGAGACGTTTGTGCCAAGAATCTCAGGTCTCAGAGTCAAAATGTCCAAGATCAAAAAGTGGGGGCAGGCCCAGGACAGATGAGTAGGTCCTCTGCCTATCCAACCGTAGCTAGGTGCCCCAGCAGAGTCAGTGCAGAAGGAAGAGAGTTCCTGGGAGTGTACGCCACACTGACCTTGCTCTGAAACTTCTGCCTCTCAGAGTCACGTAGCAGAAGAGGCACAACAGTAAACAGCAGTCCTACCCTGGCTCCAAGCTCCCCCGCTGCTGCATGGCTACAATTCTTCTAAATTATTCACCCTGAGAGAGCACCTGCTTCTAATAAAAGCTTCTTCTGTGCTAAAGTGACTGTGGCTATTATATTAGGGCAGGGATTTTTGATACCTGAATCACCTTTGACTGGGTGCTATAATGAAACATATTATAATTGAAAACTAATTTCAGCACAGTATTTTGGGTTTGGTGGCATACTCCACAGGTTGAGGACATTGTGATGCAAACACTGTAAGAACTTCGGTGTGTATAGTACGTACACTTGTGTTTCCTCCTATTGGAGGCACTATAATCCCACCTACGTCATCCATCCTCCTACTCTACACCAGCTCCCTATACTAATGCAGAAGAATATTGCATCATAGAAGGTAAACATTGCTGCTTCATGTTCTCCATGTCACTTAGTTACTGGACCAAGGGATTTGACTTCTGAGCTTTGTCCTATAGATAATGCTGGGAGCATACATGCTGTCATAGTAAAATTAATGCCTATAGGAGCACGAGAGGCAATCGATACAAATGTAAAGCAAAGATTCATTTACTCTAACTTCAAAAGCAAAATCAGACAGGCAGACAAAAGCCCATCAACTCTGAAGACAGCACTTCAAACAGGATGACTGGGAGGGAAAGGGCATCCAGCTTCACACATTTGTTTTTTTTATTTATTTACTTATTTATTTATTTTTATTGATGCTTTGTGTATTTCATACATCATTTTCCAATTCAGTTCAGGCATATTTCCCTTTCCCCATTTGAAAGAGCAAAAGGGAGAGACAGGGACGGAGATGGACTTTGAAGGCACACAGAGCACATCCCAAGAGGAAAGGCACCCCTCCTGCCGCCCAGGCTTTGGAAGGACAGTCTTCTTCCCCCACATCTAGGCTGAAACAATACACAATGCCTCTCAATTTTCCAGTCTGTCCTTGATCTGAAAAAAATGCTCCAGTGGAACTGATTAGAGCTGGGGGTGGGAGTGGGGTGGAACGGAGCCTTCCATGTGGTGTCTGCTGCCTTGGCCTCTGCATGCTTATTGTAGTAGTTCCCAAGCTTCATTAGAAATGCAGTCTTGGGCTGCCCCCTTCCCCCAATGATTCCAATCTAGGGTGTCTAGAATGTGATCGAAGAATATGCATTTTGGGGAGAGATGGTTCAGTGGTTAAGAGCACTGACTGCTCTGGCAGAGGACCGGGATTTGATTCCCAGCCACCCCCCCCCCCCACTAAGAACTGTCTTTAAACCAGGAGTGGTGGTGCACGCCTTTAATCCTAGCACTCAGGAGGCAGAGGCAGGCTGATCTCTGTGAGTTCAAGGCCAGCCTGGTCTACAGAGTGAGTTCCAGGCCAGCTGGGGCTATAGGGACACCCTGTCTCAAAAAAATAAATAAATAAAATAAAAATTTTTTTAAAGTATGCATTTTTATGTTTTTAATTTATTATTATCATTGTGTGTGTGTGTGTGTGTGTGAGAGAGAGAGAGAGAGAGAGAGAGAGAGAGAGAGAGAGAGAGGTGGGCACTCATTCCATGGCATGTATGCAGAGCTGGAGGACAACTTTCAGGACCTGGTTCTCTGCTCTGTAGGTTCTAGGGTTTGAACACATGTCATCAGGCTTGCATGCCAGGCATTTGTGCTCATTGACCCATCTTGCTGGCCCAATTTTATTTTTAATTGCTACATAATTGTAGCATAAATTTAATTATGCATATTAATAGGGTACAATGTTATATTCTGATACATACATACATTGTATAATGGTCAAGTCAAAGTAATACACATCACCTTAATCAGTTCTTTGTGGTAAGAACATACAAAAATCTTTGTTATTACATTTTTAAAGATAGCACATATCTTTAATCCCAGTACTCTGAAGTCAGGAGGATCTCTGTGAGTCCAGGCCAGCCACATCTTCATAGTGAGACCCTTTCTCGAAAAAAAATTATTACATTTTATTTGAAACCTGGGAGAGAATTCTCAGCTTAAAAACTCAAGACCAGCCTGGTCTACAGAGTTCCAGGACAGCTGGGGCTACAGGGAGACCCTGTCTCAAAAAAGACCAAAAAAACCCAAACAACAACAACAACAAAAACTATTCCTAACCCCCCAACGTGTGGGGGGGGGCATGTACATACCACCTTGCACTTGTGAATCAGGACAATTTTGTAGGAGTCTTTCTCCCCCTCTGCCATACGGGCTTGGTAACAAGTGCCTTTACACACTAAGATATCTCATTTTTCCAAAAAATCTGTTCTAGTTATTTCAAAATATAAGATAGGTAGGGGCTGGAGAGATGGTTCAATGATTAAGAGGACTGGATGCTCTTGCAGACAGCCCAAGTTCAGGTCCCAGCACCCACATGGTAGCAACCATCCATAAATCCAGTTCTAGTGGATTCCAATACCTTTTGGACTCTGTGGGCATTGCTTCCCTGGAGACATTTACCATATACTCTGGCAAAACACTCATATGCATAAAATAACAATGAAATAAATAAAAAAAAAACCCCAAAACATATAGTACACAGTTGTTACCTGTGCTAATCCATGTACAAAAGTACATCAGAACTTAATCCTCCTAACTATAAGCCTACGTCCCTCTCCCTTCCTGTCCTCAGCGTCCGTTAGCCAATAGTTTATTCTCTACTTCCACAAGATGAAGGTGTTTAGATTTAGATATGAGTGAGGTCCTGTGCTATTTGTCTTTCTGTGTTTGTATATTTCACTTGATCTGTACTTTATTATAGGTACTATATTAAGTGTGAACTTTATCAGAATTGTTCCCACCAACTGAGGATTGAACCCAGGACCTCATTCATGGTAGGCAAGCCCTTCTTTTACTTTTTTCTATTTTGAGGCAGGTTCTCACTAGGTTACCAAAGCTGACCTTGAACTCACTCTATAGTCCTGGCAGGCCTTAAACTTGAGATAGTCCTTCCTCAGGCTCATGAGTAGCTAGGATTACAAGCTTGTTCCATGAGGCCCAGCTATTAGAACCTTATGCTTAGTGAGAAATGGGACAAAGATGGTCATATGTGTATGGGAAAGAGAAGGTATTGTAACTTCTCACTTTTTTGTTGATAAACATTGGTAAACATTTGTAAGAAAATGCATAAGGTCTCTCATACGAAGCAGTGAGTTCCTTGAAACTGTACTATATAAAGACTCAGATAACCATGATGTTTATAGACTGAATGCCATGTGTTCCCACAATATTTTGAAACATTTTTATGGAATGTCTGATATATCACATTAGGAGGCAAAAATAAGTAGAGTTAATTGAGGCCGTGAGGGTGGAGCCCTCATTAATGGGATTAATGCCTAGATAAGTCATAAGAGAACTTGCTTTCCCTCTCTGTTCTCTGCCATGGAGGATATGTAAGGCAGACAATCTGTAACCTAGAAGAAACTCCAACAAAAGACCCACACTGGCAACTTCACCATGGACTTCTAGCCCCCCCCCCCCGAGCTATGAGAAATATATTCCTCTTGTTTTCAAGCCATTGATCTATGACATTAATGCTTTATTTATTTTTTTTATGTGTACTGTCTGCATGTAGGTCTGTGCACCCGTGTCATGCAATGCCTCGGAGTCAGAAGAGGGTGTTGGATTCCCCTAGAACTGGAGTTACAGATGGTTCTCAGCCGCCATGTGGGTGCTGGGGATTGAACCTGGGTCCTCTGCAAGAGCAGTCGGCTGACGCTTTTAACTGCTAGGCCATCTCTCCAGCCCTTTCTGCTTTTTTAAATTGGTTTTTGGTTTAGCCCTAAGGTCTTTGAGCATGTAACCACTGGGTTATACCCTTAAATCTATGGTTTTTGTCATAGGCCAAACAAGCTAAGATAGCCATCAAAATTAAGATCTAGAACACTCCAGCATCCAGTGGCCTCACTCCCTGATTTCCTCTCCCAGGAATACTTCTCTGTAGAGCTAACCACTACCACCATACTGACATTTGATAGCACAGCTTCAACTGCTCCTCAACTTCATGCAAATGTGAACTCCTTTATGCCTGGCTACTTTATTCAGCATTATATATGTGAGATTCATTCATGTTCTTCAATGTAAAAGTATCTCTCTCTCTCTCTCTCTCTCTCTCTCTCTCTCTCTCTCTCTCTCTCTCCCCCCTCCCCCTTTGTTGACAGTCCCCTGCTGGGGAATTTCAGGGTCCGACCCGAAGAAGGAATGGGAGTGAGAGGCGCAGAGTCAAAACACAGACCCTGGGAATTGGGTGAACACAGAGGGCGAGTTGTTGCGGACTCGTTTATTGGGGGCGGGGTTAGAGGTTATGTACTGTTTGCATTCCCGCTCTCCTCTTCTGATTGGCCCAGGTCTGCAACGCTGTTTGTATGGTCTCAGCTGCCTAGGGCAGGTTAGGTTGATGAGGGACAAGCTCTGCACATGCATAATTCTCAGCAAACTGGCTATACTACACCCCTTGAGACAAGGATATATATATAATATCTCAGGCTGGCTTGGAACTCGCCATGTAACCAAGGATGACTTTGAACTTCTGATTTTTTGGCCTGTCTCCACCTCCCATATTTCTATTTCTGTAGAAAAAAATTGTAGGGATTTTAATCAATCTGTAGATTAACTTTATAACATTACTGTCTTCCAGTACATGAATGCTGGATGTTTTCCATTTATTTAGATATTTCATATTTTCTTTTTAAATCAGTGTTTTGGAGTTTTCACTTCATAAACCTTGTACTTGAGTTAACTCTATTGTTGCAGGGCATGGTGGCACATGCCTGTAACACCAGCACTCAGGAGGCAGAAACGGGAAGATACTGCAAATTCAAGGCCAAACTGGTCTACATAGCGAGTTCCAGGCCAATCAGGGTTACACAGCAAGCATGATTCTCTCTCTCTCTCTCTCTCTCTCTTTGTTCATTGCTGCCAGTGTATAAAATTACAACTGGTTTTGGATATTGATATTTTATTCTGCAACTTTGTTCAAATTATGTACATGTATATGTTCTTTATGGTTTTCTAGGTGGAAGTTCATGACATCTATGAAACTAATTTTACCCTTTCGAATTTTGATTCCTTCTCTGTTGTTTTGCTACTCTCCATTTACTTTAGTCCAGTCTTATTTCCTTCATCACACATTCTTGAGCTCAGTGTGTACTCTGCTGTTGGATAAAGCTGGATCAGGGATGAATATGTTGTTCAAATCTTCTGTTTCTTTGATTTCCTGCTTTAGATTTCATTTACTTCTTTTTCCTGTTTAAGATGTTAACAGTTGGGGCTAGAGAGATGGCTCAGCGGTTAAGAGCACCTACTGCTCTTGCAGAGGACCTGGGTTCGATTCCCAGCACCCACATGGCGGCTAAGAACCATCTTTAACTCCAGTTCCAGGGGAATCGATGCCCTCTTCTGACCACTGCATATTTGCACAACACGGGTGCACCAACCTACATGCAGACAGTACACTCATACACATAATAAAAAAAAAAAAAGATGTTCACAGTTTATTGATATTATGGGTCTGTTTAAGCTGTCAATCTCTTCTTGGTTGAGCTTTGGTGATTCCCAGGATTTCAGATATTCATCCATTTCTTCTAGGTTTTCAAACTTGGTAGAGTATAGGTTTTTGAAGTATTCCCATGTGATTGTCTGGATCTTTTCATTGTTGTGATATTTCCCCTTTCATCATGGATTGTATTGATTTGGAGTTGTTCTTCTTTCTTTTGGTTAACTGGGCTAGAAGTCTGTCTATCTTATTTATTCTCTCAAAGAACCAACTTTTGGATTCGTTGATTTTTTTGTACTGTTTTGTTTCTATTTCATTGATTTCTGCTCTAGTTTTTGTTATTTCTTCCTGTCTGTTGCGTTTAGGGTTCATTTGTTGTCTCTCAAGTGTTTTTAGCTGCAGATAGTTTTTTTAGATTGTTCACTTGTGCTCTGTTTTTCTGATGTAGGCACCCAGGACTATAAACTTACCTCTTAGGACTGCTTTTAAAGTATCCCATAGGTTTTGTTGTGTTGTATTATCATTGTCATTCAGTTCCAGGAATGCTTTTGTTTCTTTCTTTCTTTCTTGACCCAAGAGCAGCAGCAGGTGTGGAATGGAGTCGTCCTGGGCCTGCGAGATGCGCTGTGTATGCCACGGACAGCAAAGTCAGAGAAGGGGAGCTGCTGAAACCCTTTGGACCCCAGAAGATCGTGAGTGAATCCCAGATGTCCAGCTTTGAGCTACTTTGTGGGACTTAGATTTTGCTTAGGTGTGCCCAAGTCTTCCCTTTGAAATAAGACAGTAGCTGTTTTGGACACAGTTAAGAGACTTTTAACAAACTGTGAACTTTTAAGTGTTTGGACTTTAAAGAACTGTGGGGCTTTTAAAGCTGTACTGTCTTATGTTGTGATTAATGTTAGCATCATAACTTAGAACAAGAAATGGAAAGGTAATGTTTTAATAGTGATGTGTTTTGTGTGTCAAGTTGACAAGAGGTCAATTGTGCTGGATAGCTTTAGTGTCAGCTTGACACACCTGGGTTGAGGGACCCTCAACTGGGGAACTGGCTCCATTGGACTGGATTGTGGCCACCTCTGGGGAGTATTGTCTTGATTGCTGAGTTATGTGGGGGGCCCAGCCCACTGCGGGTGGTGCCACCCCTGGGCTGGTTGTTATGTACAGTGTAAGAAAGCAGGCTGGGGGCCGGGCGTGGTGGCGCACGCCTTTAATCCTATCACTTGGGAGGCAGAGGCAGGCGGATCTTTGTGAGTTCAAGGCCAGCCTGGTCTACAGAGTGAGTTCCAGGACAGCTGAGGCTACAGGGAGACCCTGTCTCAAAAAGACCAAAAAAAAAAAAAAAAGAAAGAAAGCAAGCAGGCTGGGCATGGGCCAGGGGAGCAAGCCAGTAAGCAGCATTCCTCCATGGCCTGTGCTTCAGCTCCTGCCCAGGTTCCTGTCCTGAGTTCCTACCTTGGGCTCCCTCAATGATGAACTGTGACCCAGGAGATGTGAGCCAAATAAACCCTTTCCTCCCCAAGCTGGAATCGGTTAGAGTGTTTCATCACAGCGATGGAAAAGTGAACTAGAACAAATAGTCTTAGCACTTATGACATTCAGTTGATCAAAGTTTTATTTCATTTCTTTTTAAACTCTTTTCATTTATTCTTGTTTTATTTGTATGTGTTTTGGCTGCATGTATGTCATTAGTGCACCATATGCATGCAGTGCCTGAGGAGGCCATGTGGGTGCTGAGAACCAAACCCAGGTCCTCTGTAAGAGCAGCCAGTGCTCTTAACCATTCAGGCATCCTCAGTCCTTTTTAGTTCATTTTTATGGCTTTTTTTTTTTTCCTTTCTCATGTTTCTCTTTTGTGTTATACTGAAGAAATATTCATTTATTTGTATTATTGTTGTTGAGCTTTTTTGTTTGCCTTTGTTATTTTTTTCTGGGTATTTTTTTTTTTTATGTGTATGTCTGCATGTAGGTTGGTGCACCCATGTCATGCAATGCTGCAGAGGTTAGAAGAGGGTGTTGGATTCCCCTGGAACTGGAGTTAAAGGTGGTTCTTAGCCGCCATGTGGGTGTTGGGAATCGAACCCAGGTCCTCTGCAAGAGCAGTCGGTGCTCTTAACCGCTGAGCCATCTCTCCAGCCCCTACCTTTGTTATTTTTGAGACCAAGTCTTGCTATGTAGTCCTAGATGGATGGTTTCAAACTGTGACCCACCCTGCCTCATCCTCCTGAGTTCAAGGATTACAGAAATGTATGACTATGCTCAACTCAGAGTGCTTGATTTTTTTTATGATATATTATTATGGTAATGACTAATTCATAGGTCCAACTTGTTCTCCACAGTGGCCGTGCTAGTTTATTCTTAAATCACAGCTTTTTTTTGCATTTATGTACGTATGTAAGTATGTATGTATGTATGTATGTGCTCTCAGGCCTCAGAGCATGTGGGGAGAACAAGTCACTAGAGCTGGACCTCTCCTTAGAAGGAGAGTATCTGGGATCAAATTCCACTTCTTGGTGACAAACACTGGTCTGGGATCAGCCACATTTGAACATTGCTCCCATCCTCTGTATTTTTACTATGGGTTGAACATGCATTTTCCTATCACAATGAAATTAGAAATATGTTCATATGTTTCTTGGTATTTGCTTCTACTTGTTGCCTGACAATTTTGTATACATGAGGGTGCACCTTCATATATATATATGCTTACATAAGCATTCTGCTTGTGTTTCTACACAGGATACTATTCTAAAGTGAGCAATGAACTTGGAAGAATTAAGAAATATTTATAGTGATCTATGAAAACAAAGTGACAAAATTCATAATTTGTTCAAAATTATGAATCTTTTAAAAATATGATAAATATGGAGTAAGGACAGGGGGCAGAAGAGCTGGCTCAGCAGTTAAGAGCTCTGGCTGATCTTGCAGAGGACTGGGATTCAATTCCCAGCATCCACATGGTGGCTAACAACCATCTGTAACTCCAGTTCCAGGGGATCTGATCCCTTCTTCTGACCTCCATGGGGATTGCACAACACAGGTGCACTCACACACATGCAGGAAATACAATTATACACATATAATAAAAATAAATATATTTCTTAAAAAGTGAAGTAAGGCGGGGTATGGTGGTGCACGCCTTTGATCCCAGCACACTTGGGAGGCAGAGGCAGGTAGATCTTAGTGAGTTCCAGGCCAACTTGGTCTACATAGTTCAGGACAGCTGGGGCTACAGGGAGACCTGTCTCCAAAAGACCGGGGCGGGGGTGGGGGGTTATAAGAACAAAGCTTCCAATGTGACATCTGGAGACATTAAGCATGGCTAGGATTTTATATAGAGGACCTAGGCAGGCAGCTGTGGTCAATCTAGACTCATCTCAAGTGAATCCCTAGGAAGTCTTTGATACAAACACTAAGGGACTTCAAAGAGAGTGCCCTTGGAACACATGTTAGTTAATCAGCTCAGTACATCTTCAACTCTAATCAAGCCAATGTCTCTGAAGTGACTCTGGGAGTGTATTAAAAAAAATTCTAGCTGGGTGTGGTGGCACACACCTTTAATCTTAGTACTTGGAGCCGGGCGTGGTGGCGCACGCCTTTAATCCTAGCACTTGGGAGGCAGAGGCAGGTAGATCTCTGTGAGTTCGAGGCCAGCCTGGTCTACAGAGTGAGTTCCAGGACAGCTGGGGCTACAGGGAGACCCTGTCTCGAAAAGACCAAAAATAAAATAAATAAATAAATAAATAAATAAATAAATAAATAAAAATAAAAAAATAAAATAAATTCTGTAGGTGATTCTTGCCAACAGATAAGGTTAACATTCCACAAGTATATGCTGATATGTGAAACATCAGGCAATATTGTTTAGAAAATAACAATTTTATATGTATTTATTACTAATATTTAAAAATAAGCATTATAAAATTTGGAAGAGTCATGAATTTATGATAATTGATATTATTATAGAGGAAAAGGAAATTATAGGCTTTTTGAGATAAGGTCTCACTGTATTGCCCAGGTTGACCCCAAATTCCCGAGCTCGAATCATCCTCCTCATTCCCACGAGTAGCTGACACTACAAGTACACCCCATCACATCCAGAAATGACAGCTTTAAAAAGCTGCTTCACAGCCGGGCGTGGTGGCACACACCTGTAATCCCAGCACTTGGGAGGCAGAGGCAGGCAGATCTCTATGGGTTCAAGGCCAGCTTGGTCTACAGAGCAAGTTCCAGGCCAGCTGGGGCTACAAGGAGACTTTGTCTCAAAAGACCAAAAAAAAAAAAAAAAAAAAAACTGCTTCACAATGAGACTTTTAAATATTTTAGTTGCTTGTTTAGTCGTGTGTGTGTGTGTGTGTGTGTGGTGTGTGTGTGTGAAACTGTGATGTGTGTAGAGTAGAGAGAGAGAGAGAGAGAGAGAGAGAGAGAGAGAGAGGTGTACATACACTTGCAGAGGGCAAAGAAGGAATCCTAGTGTCCTGCTCTACTCTTCTTCTGAGACAGGGTCTCTGAACCTACAGCGAGCCTGACAGCCAGGTGGCTGCAGTGGCCCTTCAGGCTCCACCCTCAGCAGCACTGGGGTTACAGATGAGTATGTGTTCACATCAGATTTTCTTTATGTACGTGCTGGGGATTTGAAATCAGGTCCTCATATGTTTGTACAGCAAGTGCTCTTACCTGCTGAGCCATCTCTCCAGACCTTTGAATGTTGTTTGGTTGGTTGGTTGTTTTTTCTTTTTTGGTCTTATTGAGACAGGGTCTCCCTTTAGTCCCAGCTGGCCTAGATCTCACTAGACCAGGCAGGACTTGAACTCACAAAGATCCACCTGCCTCTGCCTTCCAAGTGCTAGGATTAAAGGCATGCACCACCACGCCCAGCTTACCTGTGAGACTTTTAAAAACCAGCTAGGAAATGCCTCTTAACCTCAAAGTTACAGCAGTCTGGTTAAAATATACAAATATAAAAGGCTATTATAGACAAGGGCAATAGAAATGCCATCTTTGTTTTTTTTTAATTTTTATTAATTTATTTATTCTTGTATGTGTATGAATGTACTGTCTGCATGTAGGTTTGTGCACCCGTGTCGTGCAATGCCATGGAGAGCAGAAGAGGGTGTTGAATTCTCCTGGAACTGGAGTTAAAGATGGTTCTCAGCCACCATGTGGGTGCTGGGGATCGAACCCAGGTCCTCTGCAAGAGCAGTAGGTGCTCTTAACCGCTAGGCCATCTCTCCAGCCCCGGGAAATGCCATCTTTGAACAGAGTGGTTTGGGAACTCTTGGGAGCTAGCTCCAGCAAGGTGGCCAGTAACAGGGAGGTTTTATGGAGAAATCAGTATTTAAATTCAGCCTTTAAAGAATTAACATTGTTTCAAAGAATGTAGGAGTGAGGGTGGTAGACAGATTACAGGTTTGGGGAGTAGCAGGAGCAAAATCCTAGCAGTGAAAGTACAGAGGGGCTGGGAATGTGCTCAGTGGGCAGAGTGCTTGCCTAGCATGCACCAAACCTTGGATTTGATCCCTAGCACCACATAAAATTGGATGTGGAGGAGCCGCCTTATTTCTAGCATTGAAGGGTTGGAGGTGGGCAGATTAGAAGTCATTTTTGGCTACATAACAAATTCAAGGCCAGGCTAAAAGTATAGAGTGTTCACACCTCATTTTCTCCTACTACAAGCCATTTCACTTGTTGTCCAGCCTGTCACCTTTCTACAGCCCAGCCACTTGTCCCACCCCCACCCCTTACCCAACACAACTTCCACGCTCCTAGGTTTCCAGGGAACACTGGACATTTGTTAAGATTGTGAAACTTGTTAACCTGAATCTGTATAATAGTCTCTTAATTTTGTTTTATTTTGTTTATTTTTTTGAGACAGGATCTCACTATATTCCCAGCTGGCCTGGAGCTTGCTCTGTAGCCCAGGCTGGCCTTGATCTCACAGAGATCTAACTGCCTCTGCCTCCAGAGTACTGGAATTAAGGGTGTGCATCATCACGCCCAGCTACATTATATTCTTTATGTATACATACATACATATCATATTGTAATGTGAATACACTCAGTTCATAAGGGTCAACTAAGCAAATCATTTGTACATATATTTACATATGTATTGAAAAATCTATCTGATGTCTCTAAATATAATGTACCTATCTTTTCATGTATATGTTTATGAGGAGGACTGTGTATGTTTCCTTTCAAATGAGGTATTTTTTTCTCGCAAGGTAAACTGCTCCCATGCCTAACACCTGCTGCTTCCACTTCACCACACACCAGGATTGGCACAGGCTCTCCTGTTGTACAAAGGCCTATGTGATTAGGCCTCTCCACCTTTTTCCATCTCTAGCTTCCTCTCCAGCAACTCTGGCCACTTTTCAGAGGGTCTGTGATGAGGGGAGCAACAGGCAGAGTGCACCTCC
Organism: Rhizomys pruinosus; assembly: GCA_009823505.1. Classification (NCBI taxonomy): domain Eukaryota; kingdom Metazoa; phylum Chordata; class Mammalia; order Rodentia; family Spalacidae; genus Rhizomys; species Rhizomys pruinosus. Next base: position 6,262,902 of record VZQC01014413.1, on the reverse strand, counting down.
CCAGAACTCTCTTCTGAACTAGAGTTCTTTGAGCAGTGTTTTTTCATGAATAATATGCCAATGAAACTATTGTTAGAGTAATAACAAAAAGAAGCAAGAGACTGCCTGGTCAGCGAGGGAGTCAAAGGGCAGTGTTTGATGGACATGCCCAGAGACAGAGCCCACACCTTCCAGCCTGACTCCCAGTGGTAGGATGTGGCCTTGACACTGCTATCGTCACACCAAGTGCTTTATCAGGCATTCATTTCTTTGCACAAGCCATCTGCTTCATGTCTCTGTGCTTTTAGATAATCCCATGGCTAAGCTGGAGTCCCCTTAGCTGCCGTGGTCTGCTGGGCAAATTCTAACCATCTTTAAAAATCCACTGTTGTTGCCGGGCGTAGTGGCGCACGCTTTTAATCCTAGCACTTGGGAGGCAGAGGCAGGCGGATCTTTGTGAGTTCAAGGCCAGCCTGGTCTACAGAGTGAGTTCCAGGACAGCTGGGGCTACAGGGAGACCCTGTCTCGAAAAGACCAAAATAAAATAAAATAAAATAAAATAAATCCACTATTGTTATAATACTATACGGAGGTCATAGTGAGAGGTTGGCCTTGTAGTAATGGAGAAATAGGACTGTCACAGAATAAAACAAGAAAACCACTTACCCTATGGTTAAGTATGATTAGTCTTCTGGAGGAGAAAAAAAGACAGTGTATAGAAGCATTGAAAAGTGAAGGGAGCACATCACAACAAAGGGAACAAAAAAATCCGAACTAACCTGACATCACCTTTACCCCCCATTTTAACAAGTCTCTTTCCCGTCCCAAGCTGAAGGCCCAGCACCTACATGACCCTGCTCTTGCTATAGCCACTGGCTTTTTGCTTTTTCCATTTGCTTTACGGTTGACAATTAGGTTAAACTCCTGTTTGCCTAAGCCAATGTATGGCTGTTGGAATGTAGTTAAGCTGCTGTTTAGGCCAATAAGTTTACTGCTAGGATTTCCTTGACTTTCTGTTTGGTTTAGTTTTGGTTTACCAAAGATTACCTAATGCTGTACTAATGCTAATGTGCTGTAACCTAAAAAAACTATATATACTGTTTTTGCCTTAATATCAAGGCCTTTTCTCTTCCCAAAGGAGAGAGGTGCCCGGCCGTGATTAAAATCTTTCAAAAACTGATCGGGTCAGAGTAGTCTTATTTTTTGTGGCCTATAACAAAAAAATGATTGAAAAGTGTAGATGATTTCCCATTTTTATTTATTTATTTGTTTGCTTGTTTGTCTTTTTCGAGACAGGGTCTCCCTGTAGCCCCAGCTGGCCTGGAACTCGCTCTGTAGACCAGGCTGGCCTTGAATTCCCAAAGATCCACCTGCCTCTGCCTCCCGAGTGCTAGGATTAAAGATGTGCGCCTCCACGCCTGACAATGATTTCCCATTTATAAAAAGGTTCGGAGAGTGAAAATCAAAGAATAGCTGTGGAAATGCCTGTAATTTCAAATTTCATAAACACAAACATAATTATATATGCATCATTTATAGTAATTCCACATATTATGTATGGTAAAACTGAAGACCCCAGGAAGCAAAATGACAGGAGTGTATACACACACACACACACACACACACACACACACATGCATACACACACACCAGTTGGGAGGAGGACATCATTAATTTTTTTTTTTGGACTTTTTTTTTTTTTAATTAGTTTTTATTGATGCTTTGTGCATTTCATACATTTTTTCCAATTCAGTTCAGGCTTATTTCCCTTTCCCTCCCCCCCACCCCCACCCCATTCCAGATCATGCATTCTGCCATAACTGTCCTGCATCTTTCTCTCAGTTTTTTTTTTTTTTCATTTTTAGCTATAAGTGATAATCCATGAGTACAAGCATCCTTCATGCAAAACCTATCTGCAGGCTGTTGTGCCCAAACACCTACAGCCCCACCATCCAGTGGGGGGTGACAGGTTGTTTGTTCACTCAAGTTGATCAAATGAGTGTCCAGACTACATTGCTGTAGTTTCACCATTCACCCCAATCGCAGCCCTTACATTCTACCACGCCCCCTCTTCCGCAGGTTGTTCCCTAGGCTTAGAAAAGGGGCACAGGTGGATGAGAGGTAAAACAGTCCACTCTCTCTGGAGCTGTTGACTTGGACTCTGGTCAATTCTGGCTGTTTCCTTTCATGGGCTGACAGTTTGTCCAGGAATAACCTTTCGATCCTACTAATGAAGAACAAGCAATTAGATATATAGGTATTTAAGCAGCACTAATAGTTATGGTAGGTTACTTTAGCATAGACACATGTTTTTTTGGACTTTTTGAGACAGGGCCTCCCTGTAGCCCCAGCTAGCCTGGAACTCACTATGTAGACCAGGCTGGCCATGAATTTACAGAGATCCGCCTGCCTCTGCCTCTGCCTCCTGAGTACTGGGATTAAAGGCCTGTGCCACCACACCCAGTGACATCATTAAGTTTTATTGCTATAAATCATCCTGGCAGTTGAATCTATTGCAATCTGTCTTCTATTGTGCTAAGCTCCTTCCTGGGGAGTTGTAAGCATCTACCCTCTCCTTCCTTGATCCCAATACCAAACTGAGGTATGATTCCACCAAAGCATATTCTAGGAAACCAATGAGTTTATTGTGCTTACTTATGGAGCAGTGGGCAAGGGGTTACTTACTGGAGTATGGATGCTCCCAGGCTAAGGCCACACCAGAAAGTTGTCACTAAAACATGGATGATAACTTCCCCATAGCTGCATGAGTGGAGCCCCACCCCCCAAGTCTTCCCCAGCTTATATGCTCTAGCCCTTCCTTCAGGTCAAGTGCAATTAGGGCTGAATTGCCCACGCCTGCTTTTGAGGTATGGCTGGATACTCAGGTGTGGGTCTCTCCCTGCCCCTCCTTTTATGTGGGTAGGGGGTAGATTAGAGAGTTGGGGAGGTGAACAGTCAATCCCCGCTGTGATGATCTTTGACAAACAGGCACAGCTGAACTCAGGAAGATGGTGTCTGCCTGACTTAGAGGCCAGTTCTATAGAACATATTGGTAGAAATTAAGGTGGTTTCTCAAAGCTAGCCATCGTGAACAATGCTCAGTGGGCATTCTCATCTGTGTGTCCTTATGCTCAGAAGGTCATATTTTGTAAGTATAAGGAATGTGATTACTGACATAAGGTGAGAGACGCTCCTTTGCTAGATGAAGGTAAACTGTTTTTCAGAGTTACTGTGCCAATGGACGCTGCCACACCCAGTTATTCTGTGTTTGTGCTAGCACTTGGTATTGACAGACTTAAATGTTTGGCAGTTGGACACAGTGGCCATGCTATCTCATCACTGTATTTTGCATGTTTTTTTATTTGTACTGTGATTCCATGTGTTTTCTTAACTACTTGATGTTCTCTTCTTTGCATATCCTTTGCATGTTTGTGTGCGAGTGCACATGCACATATGTGCACATGTATGTAAAGGTCAGAGGACAAGCTAGCTGGGTGTTATTTCTCAGGTGCTATCCACCATTTCTTTTCTTGAGACAGCCTGGAACTGCCACGTTGCTATGCTGGCTGGTTGGTGAACCCCAGGGATCCACCTGTCTCTGCTTCTCTAGTGCTGGGATTACAAACATGAACTGGCACATGTAGACTTTTCTTAAACATAGATTCTAGAGATTGAATTTAGGTCTTCATACCTGCAGGACAAGCACTTTACCAATTGAATCATGTCCCCAGCCATGCCCACTTTTTCTATTGTGTTCTTTGGGTTCTAGCTATTGTTTTGCAGGCATTCTCCTGTTTTCTTCCTCCTTCTCTTCTCCCCTCGCCCTTCCTTCCCTCCTTCTCTTCTATCTACCTATCCTGTACTCCTCTCCTTCTGTCTTTCTTCCCCCTTCCATTGCATGTTTGATATATTCTCCTGGTCCATGCCTTTTTTTTTTTTTTAACTTAAAAAGCTCCCTGTTTCTCATTTTCCTCATCTATAAAACTAAGATAATATTATCAAGCAAGATAATGTAAGAATTCACTTGTGATGTATTTTAATGTACTTACAGTAGTGTGGAGGGTGGGGGTATAGTTCAATTGTAGAGTGCTTGCTTAGCATGTGCAAAGTCCTGATTTTGATCCAGAGCACTACACACACACACACACACACAAAAGACTAACCATTCCTCCTCCCCCAAACCTAGTGTTTAGCAAGTAGGAAGCTACAAAATTAAAATAGTATTTTGATTTTAACTTCTTTCTTCTCATTTTTAAAAACCTATTTATTTTTCTGTACATGTATATGTGTGTACCTGCTTGTATGTATATGTATAGTGTACATGCAAGTGCTGACAGAGGCCAGAAGGGGGCATCAGAACCCCTGGAACTGCAGTTGTGAGCTGTGCAATGTAGGTTCTGGGAACTGAACCCAGGTGCTCTGCAAGAGCAGCAAGTGCTCTTAAGTGCTGAGCCTTCTCTCCAGCTCCTTTTTTTGTGTGTGTGGTCACTTTTTTTTGTTCAGTGCTGATATTTTACATACATAGCAGAATTATGTTTCTTTTTCTCCCATAAAACTTAGGTCCCAACTAATGAATCAGTGTTTTACCAACCACCCTATCTGTTTAGTGAACTGAGTTTATTTGCTGTTCTATGAAATAAGCTCTTCCATACCACATTAACGAAGTATTGCCATCACCTTCAATGTCGCCATGTCACTCTTACTGATGAAAATCACTTCCAGGCCCCTGTGTGGTCAATTATTCCTTTCTGCTCTACTGAAGACATTGTCATGCTGTTGGGAAAGTTGCACAGTTACAAAGAGAGCAGCGTCACTATGCAGTGAGAATGCGGGCGAGTACAGAGCAGCTCTGTCCAAACCCAGGGGGATCAAGATGGGCTAGAAGCCATGAGCTTCACAGGACAACCACAGTGAATTCTGGGCAGAGCTGCTTCCTGGAAAAAGGTCCTGTCTGAGCTAGACAGCTGGGACTCACTTTAGCATTGGTGTCCAGCAGTCTCCGCCGAGCCAAGGATGTTGATTACGCATTGCAGTTTTCAGGATTAGTTCCTATTTTACAACTTTCTTGATAGAAGATGTTTTCTCTGCAACTCTTCTTTATGTAGCTATCTATCTTATGTCATTAATCTACCCAAAGATGTGCTACGCAGGGAAGATTGTATGTACTTTCTCAAGCTTTTTGACCAAGGCAATAGTATTCATAAGTTATTCTAGTGGAGATGAAGGGTAGACAGTGGGACCTCTTGTTTCTTAGAGAAATATAGTTCTTTCTTTCCAAAAGTGAGAATCAAGAGAATACATGTACCTTATTTCTCTGACCAAGAAACTCAGCTCCCAGTTTAAATTTCAGTTGTGGCTAACAACACAGTTGCATTCTGTTCTCCTCTTGGTCCTAATTTTTGTCTCTGCTTTCCTAATTTAACTATGTCTCCAATGCCATTTTCAGTTCTGGTCAGAGATTCAGAGCCATCCACCAACTACCTTTCAAACATCTCAGTTTTCTTGTCCACAGACATCTCAAGTACGAAATGCCTAAAATTACATTTAGTTCTAGATCTGGAAAATAAAACCCAGTTCTCCTCTTTTAGACTTTTCCCAGCCCTACAGAATAGTAACACCATCTGTACAATAGCCCAAATCAGAAATCCAAACATCCCTGAGTCTTCTCTCTCACCGTCTACATGGGTCAGGATGTGTCAAGGAATGCTACAGTAACAAGCCTTGGGAAGATAGGGGAGGGGCTTAACACAATAGGAGCTTATTTCTCACTCTGTTGAGTTAGAGTGGGCAGCTTTTAGATTTGCCAAACAAATTCTAGGATGCAGGAAGACAGAGCTGCTACAACCTGTAACATGATTGGTTACCACAAGAGGGCGACAAGAGGGCGAGCAGAGTTCTGAAAAATTTCAGGACTCCCTGCCACACCCGCCCCTGCAACTACAGGATTCCATCATGTGCCCAGAATAAAAATGAATAGGCAGCACAATGACTACTACACTGCCTTAGCAGGGAGTCCCAGCAGTGGTCTCTGACATGAAAATTCGTGTAAAATTCGTAGGGAGTGTTGCTATGAAACAAGGAGGGAGCAGGACAGAACAAAGCCAAGCAGCAAGGACTCAGGATTAGATACAGACCCACGGAGAGGACCCAGGCTCAGTTCCATGGAAGGATTCTGGAGAGAGTCATACCTCAGAGCAAGGACAAGAAGCTGGAACCTTTTTTTTTTATTTTTGGTCTTTTTAAGACAGGGTCTCCCTGTAGCTCTGGCTGTCCTGGAACTCACTCTGTAGACCAGGCTGGCTTTGAACTCACAGAGATCCACCTGCCTCTGCCCCCCAAGTGCTAGGATTAAAGGCGTGTGCCACCATGCCCAGCAAGAAGCTGGAACCTTTGTACTATTGTACAGGAGTCATTCCCCAGGGACTCGGAAACCCCGAGCACCTCAGACTCATAGATGCTGTTAGGCCTGAAGACGTAGTATGAAGACGGAAAGGAGGTCTGAAAGCATAAAGGGGAGGCAGTGTGTGATCTGCTACACAGTCTCTCAGTCTAGCGAATTACCTCGCCCCGTTAGTTCTGTCCCCCCAGCCTGTTCTGAATTGCCCTGCTCCTCTCTCCCCTGGTTGCTGCCCCTGAAGTTCCCACTGAAGGCCACCGTTCTTCATCTTCTGCACTGTCGCAAATAGGAGAGTGATCTGCACTTTCTAATTTGTTTATCTTTTTTTTTGAAAGTCTCATTCTGTGTCTCAGACTAGCCTGGGACACCCTACGTTGCTTGGGGTGGCTGCAGGCTTGCAGTAGGGAAGGCTTCTGCTTCAGTAACCCCAGTGCTGGGACTACAGGTGTGAGCCACCTCATCCAGCTTGTCTGCACTCTTGACTGACATTGCTGACCTCATCTTCATGCTATAGGCGTATTATTCTTTCTTGTTTAATGGCCTTTCTATGCAGATACCTCAGATTTGTCATGCTTGCTTTCTATTTAGGATGTAACATTTTTCAGATGACAAAACTGAGGCTCAGAAACATGAACTCAAGGAACTTGCCAATAGTCCTTTAGTTAATAATAGGGCCAGAATATCAGTCTAGTGTATCCTAACTCCAAAGCCTTCTCCATTCTATTTAAATGTTTCTAGATCATGATTAATCTTCCCTTTGCTTTACTACTCAGTGCTATGAGCTTCACTTGTCTAAAGCCAAATGTATCTTCTTCTTTTTGCTGCCCAGTGTCTGTAATGGTCCTGCCACCCTTTGGCATCCCCTTTGACTATTCTCTCTCTATATTTAAGTATTATACCTCTAACCCCTAAACATCCATCTTTGCAGGAGGTCTGGCTGTGTGTGCCCAAGCTGTGGTATACAAAGTGTCCAACAAGTACCATATGCAGGAGGTCCTGGAGCCAAGCCCAAAGAGGGCTCATTAGTAGTGGATAGCATTCCAGCAGTACTCAGTGCCAAGGAATGAGATCAGAATCCAGGGAATGAAGCCAAAGTTGGCTGGTCAGTTTGCCAAGTTGGGAGTTCTTTGACATGGTTATTAGCCAAAGGAAAGAGAGGGAGAGATTGACCGATGGTGGAAAAGAAAAAAGTACTGATGGATGGAACAGGGTCCTGGAGGAGGCAAGAGAGAGATCAGTGTGCATCTCTTTGAGAGAGAGCTAGCTCTGATAGTGGGGACCTTGAGAACAGGGAGGTATATGCTTGGCAGATATTAGGTGCTCAGACTAGGATGGGAAAGTCTTATTAAAAAATAAAATTAGAGGGCTGGAGAGATGGCCTAGCGGTTAAGAGCACCGACGCTCTTGCAGAGGACCCGGGTTCGATCCCCAGCACCCACATGGCGGCTAAGAACCGTCTGAAACTCCAATTCCAGGAGAACTCCAGTTCCAGGGGAATCCGAGACCCTCTTCTGACCTCCGCGGCATTGCACGACACGGGTGCACAGACCTGCATGCAGACAGTACATTCATACACATACAAAAATAAATAATAAAAAAATAAAAAAAAATAAAATAAAATTAGAGTGTCTGAGTGATTCCCAGGGCCCAGCAAAAGGGACCAAGTTTCCAGAGCCCTAAAGACAAGGGGTAGCACACCAAAATACGGACTCATTTTCCACTCCGCCTTCATTGGCCGAGCAGCTGCCGGGAACAAAGGCCGCATCTCCCGATACCTAGCGAACAAATGCAGTACTGCATCATGAATTGATTGCTCCTCTGAGGTGCCTACAAGTGTATTTGGGGAGAAACTCCGAGAACAAGTTGAGGAGCGGCTGCCTTTCTATGAAACTGGAGAAATTCCATGGAAAAATCTAGAAGCCATGAAGGAAGCAATGGTTCAGGCAGAGGAAACAGCTGCTGAGATTACCCAGAAGCTGGAAAAACCGGAGAAGAAATGCTTGAAGGAAAAGAAGCAACTAGCTCCATCGGCCCTGGCCGCTTCAGAAAACACAGCAGAGCTCCAGAAGAACGTTTTTCACATATGTGAAAAACCCAAAAAGAAGAAAAAAACCCAAAGCCCCGAGAGGTTCCTCAGGAAAACGGAATGGAAGAGCCACCTGGCCCTTCTTCCCCTTCTCCTAAACGAAAGAAAAGGAAAGCTCTCCCCAAGGCGGAGTTGACCCCGAAGAGGCTGCTACCACCGGCACAAGACCTCCTGTTCCGTAGAGGAAGAAGTCTGCACCTAAGAAGGAAGTGGCCAGTGAACCGGAAGAGACTGCAAACGTGACTGTCCCTAAGAAAAAAGGGAATATTCTTCCAAGGAGCCAGCTAGCCCCTTAAGCCGTGGGCCTGAAGCTGTTGCTGGCAACAAGAGTGTCACAAAGAAAAAGAGAAAATTCCAGAAAACACCTCAGGAAGATTAGAATGGACTTTTGGGTGGAGAGGCATGCCCACAACAGATACTTTCCCAACTCCATGATTAACCCCAATTAAAAAAAAAAAATCACAAAAAAATAAAATAAAATTAGTTTATTTTATATATGTGTGTGTATACCTGAGAATACATAGGTATACTCCATGTGTGCGGGCAGTTGTGAGCTGCTATACTGGGAACAAAACTCGGGTCCTTTGGAATATTAGCAAGTGCTCTGAACTGCCAAACCATCTCTCCAGCCCCTGGATCAAAAGTCTTAATGAAGGGGGCTGGAGAGATGGCTCAGTGGTTAAGAGCACCAGCTGCTCTTGTAGAAGACCTGGGTTTGGTTCCCAGCACCAACATTGTGGCTTACAACCATCCATAACTCCACTTCCAGAGGACGCAACCCTGTTTTCCAGCCTCTGCAGGCATCGTATACACAGGTACACTTATATACTTGTAAAACACATGTACATAACATAAAATAAAATAATACGTTTTTTATTTTAAAAAAAGAAGTCTTAATGAAAATATCTGTCCCTTGTTCTCCCAAAACAACTATTTGGATCTAATTTGGATTTTTTTTTTTTTGTCTTTCTTTTGAGACAGGGTCTCCCTGTAGCCTCAGTTGGCCTGGAACTCACTATGTAGACCAGGCTAGGCTGGCCTTGAACTCACAGAGATTTGCCTACCTCTGCTGGGATTAAAGGCACGTTCCACTATGAAATGAATATTTTAAAGCGATATGTTTACAATGCAATCCAACAATTCTAGGTATTTACAGATGAAGCAAAAGCATATTTCTATACAAAGATTTGTATCTAAATGTCCATGCTAGTCACAGTACCATAAAGTTGAAATAACTCAAGTATCAAATGATAAGTTAAAATGTGTTATATTCAAATAAGGGAATACTCACCTAGAATTCAAAGGACTGAACCATAGATAGATGCTAAAACATGGATAAACTTAGAGATAATGACACCGGTGAGAGAAGCCACACCCAAAAGACCACACTGTGCATTTCTTTCATATTAACATTCAGAAATGCCTTGGCTATAACAAGGGTTGTCTTTTCAAGCTCAGAGAAAACTACCTGGGAGAATGGGGAGCTGCCTAGAACTGGATCTGCTCAGCAGAAGTGCAGGTCCTAGAGCTGGCAGCCATGGATGGCTAGGATGGCTTTGTAGGCCATTCTAGACCTGAGACTTGGGGACAGCTACAGAAGAAGCAGGGTAAGATAAGTTCTCACATCCTGAAATCTAAAGGAATTCCATATATTACATGATAGAATGGCTAGGATGTTCTTTTATTGTTTTTAAATATTTTAGTTTTATCTTTTGATGATGTGCATATGTGTGGGGGGGAGGGGGGGTTGTGACTGTGAACTCAGGTACCTGTGGAGGCCAGAAAAGGGCATTGGATCCCGTGAAGCTGGTCCTCTGGAAGAACAGCAGCACGATTAACCACTGAGCGAGCCATCTCTCCAGCCCCTGATTAGGGTGATTTTTCACTTGGGATATGAAGATATACAGTAACTATTATATGCAAGAAAAAAAGCCATTCCCAGCCGGGCATGGTGGCACACGCCTTTAATCCCAGCACTCGGGAGGCAGTGGCAGGCGGATCTCTGTGAGTTCAAGGCCAACCTGGTCTACAGAGTGAGTTCTAGGACAGCTGGAGCTACAGGGAGACCCTGTCTTGAAAAGACCAAAAAAAAAAAAAACAAAAAAAAAAAAACCATTCCCACCTTTAGGAGACTCAGCATTTTCTAAGATGAGGTGAAATGTCAGATACAGGGTATGAAGAATGAATACTTTTAAAATCTCTGAAAGGATTGTTACCAGGTCAATAGTACTGGTGGTAATATGGCCACTTGTTTTCATTTTTCCTTAATTCGGTATTTTATAGATGTTATTTTACTATGGGATTTTGTAAATTAAAAAAAAATATTTAGAAAAGAGAAATCTACAGAGAAAAATCAACTCTATTCCCGGTTGCTTACACTAAGGTGGGAACAAGGGCTGAGTAAGCGAGCAATCCTATACTTAGAATAGACACATTTCTTTTTTTTTTTAATTTTATTTATTTTTGTATGCGTATGAATGTACTGTCTGCATGTAGGTTTGTGCATCCGTGTCGTGCAATGCCACGGAGGTCAGAAGAGGGTCTCAGATTCCCTGGAACTGGAGTTCTCCTAGAATTGGAGTTACAGACGGTTCTTAGCCGCCATGTGGGTGCTGGGGATTGAACCCAGGTCCTCTGCAAGAGCAGTCGGTGCTCTTAACCGCTAGGCTATCTCTCCAGCCCTGACACATTTCATGATATAGAAATTGTGGCTCAATAAAGCTGGGTTTTTTTGTTGTTGTAGTTATTGTTTGTTTTGAGGCAGGGTCTTCCCATAGCCACGGCTGACCTGGAACATACTATGTAGACCAGGCTGCCTTTGATCACACAGAGATCTGCCTCCCTCTGCCTCCTGAGTGCTGCCTGGCTAATAATGCTGGTTTATTTATTTATTTATTTATTTATTTATTTATTTGATGTTTGTTTTTTTGGTCTTTTTGAGACAGGGTCTCCCTGTAGCCCTAGCTGGCCTGGAACTCACAGAGATCCGCCTGCCTCTGCCTCCCAAGTTCTAGTATTAAAGGCGTGTGCCACCATGCCCAGCTATAATGCTGTGTTTTAATAAATTAACACCGGAGCAAAGAAATTGATGTCTTGCTGCTACCTGGAGGATAAATGTGATGTTTCATTAGTGTCTGCACTATTCAGTTTTCCTGCATTCATCAGACCATGCGAATAAGTTCTGTGTGATGTCCCAGGAGTAATTGTGACCGGACTGAGCCAGTGTGGGCAACAATGGAAACTATAGCCACTTACTCATGCAAAGCTTGATCTGTGGGAGCTATCTCACAGCTCTGCACAGAGCAGGTTGGAGATAGGGACTCAAACTGATTCTCATCTAAAGATAAAGAATGTCTTGTCGAGCAGTTTAGTGGACTTCCTCCCCTGCCACCGAGGGGCTGGTTTTTACCTCATTTGCAGTCATTACAATATTTCTACTTTATAAATGTTTTTGTCTTTGGCTTCTCCTTTAATCAATTTTTAATATTGGGTCTTCCTGTAGCCCTGGTTATGGGGTCCAAGCTCACCTTGAACTCATAGCAATGCATCTGCCTTGGCTTCCTGAGTGCCGGGATTAAAGGTATGTGCCATTATGCACAGCTGAATGAGTTTGAACACTTGCTTGATATCCCAATTCTCAGTACCACAGAATATTTAACATGTTCATTTTTTTCTGAATGAGATTCATGAGTTTATCTTTTAATGTAAATTGTTTTTACTATTTATTTTTGTGGTACTGGGAATTGGACCTAGGTGTGCTAGGCAGAGGCTCTCCGCCTGAGCTACACTCCAGTCCTCTTTTTTCACTTTTTATTTTGAGACAGGGTGTCATTAAGTTACCCAGGTGTTCTAGTTTGCCTTTAATCACTGTGACAAAACACTCTGACCAATACCAACTTGGAGAGGAAAGGGTTTATTCATCTTACATCTCCCAGGTCATAATTCATCACATAATTCATCCCAAGGTATGAACTCAGGGCAGGAACCTGGAGGCAGGAGCTGAAGCATAGGCCATGGAGGAATGCAGCTTACTGGCTTGCTCCCCTGGCCTATGCTCAGCCTGCTTGCTTGCTTGCTTTTTTTTTGTCTTTTTGAGACAGGGTCTCCCTGTAGCCCAGCTGTCCTGGAACTCATTTTGTAGACCAGGCTGGCCTCAAACTCACAGGGATCTGCCTGAGTGCTGGGATTACAGGCATGCGCCACTACGCCCAGTTCAGTATGCTTTCTTTTTTTTTTTTTTTATTCTAATTATTTCTTTATGTGTATGAATGTACTGTCTGCATGCAAGTCTGTGCACCTGTGTCGTGCAACGCCGCGGAGGTCAGAAGAGGGTCTCGGATTCCCCTGGAACTGGAGTTCTCCTGGAATTGGAGCTTCAGACGGTTCTCAGCCGCCATGTGGGTGCTGGGGATCGAACCTGCAAGAGCGGTCAGCGCTCTTAACCGCTAGGCCATCTCTCCAGCCCCCAGTCTGCTTTCTTATATGATATAGGACAACATGCTCAGGGGTGGCACAACCCACAGGGGGCTGTTCCCTCCCACATCTTTCAACAATCAAGACAATGTCCCACAGACATGGCCACTGGCCAGTCCAGTGGAGGAATTTCCTCAATTGAGACTCCTTCAACCCAGGTGTGTCAAGTTGACAGTAAAGCTATCCAGCACACAGTCAACCTTGACTCACTCACTCTGTAGCCTAGTCAGCTTTCTGTTACTGCAAAAATATGCCCAAGATAAGGTACCCTAAAAAGAGCAAAGGTTTATTTTGGCTTAGAGTTTTGGAGGTTTTAGTCAATGGTTGGTTGGACCTGTTGTTTGGGGGCTATAGGGGGAATGTTCCTCCGAAAGAAAAACTGACCTTGAACATCAAATGCCTTCCCATGTTGAGGAGCACCTGCCTGCCCAGGATTATAACAAGAAAAGGGAGGAGCCAGAGGAGTCAGCTACCCCTCCCAACCAGCCTGTCTCCCTTGGCTGCATGAGGGGAGGGGCTAAGTGTATACAAGTAGAGAACACCATGAAGCTGCTCTCTCTCATCCTTGTCATCTTGGGGAGTGGTCACATGGTCCATGCTGGGTTGGGAAATTTCCTGTATGGCCATGAAGGAGGGAGAGCACCAACAGTCCTCTAAGTAACCCCCTCATCCATTTGCTCTGTAAGCAAGTGCAATTAGATCACTAGAACGTTCCACACTGTAGTTTGGGGAATCTGTTCCTTGCTTTGCCTTTGGGACCCTAGGAAAGGGAGGTGGGATGCCATGTGTGCACATATCTCCCAGAAATAATTTTAACAAAATAGCCTGTCATGAGGCAGCCCATGGGGAAGCTGCTCACCTCATGACACCAGGAACCAGAGAGAGAGGACTGGCATCAGTTCTCTTCAAGGACATACCTCCTATGCCCTAAAACATCTCCAAGATCCCACCTCTCAAAGGTCTCTACCATCTAGTAGTATCTAGCTGAAGAGCCAGCCATCACACATGGGTCTTTGGAAGACATTTAAGATCCAAACTATCACATACACATAATAATAGCATGGCAACTTCCATCCTCAGAGAACTCTGTGGGAATCCTTAGACAACGGGAAAGACCCTGTGCTAAATCCACTCCTCCTGCAGCTCTACCCTCACACTGTACTTCATGAAAGAGTTAAAGGGAACTTAGCTGAACCGAATATCACAGTTGCCAGATTTCTGGTGCCATGTACCTGTGGCCACTCTAGACTGCCTCTCTTTGGTTTCCCATCCAACCCCTACTTTTGTATTCAACAAATATTCATCAAATGCCCACACTGAGAACACTACTCCATCTTAGAGGGATAATGATGACTGTGCCCTGCTTTTGTCAAATTCTGATAGCAAGAAGGGGACACAGCAGTCACATGACTACACAAAGGCATGATGAAAAAAAGTGCTACAAGCTAAAGCAGGGCCTTCGAACAAGAGAGAGCATTAGGCAAAGAGGCAGAAAAAAGATTAATAGTTACATAGGAGGAGGAGAAATGGCTGCCAGGAGCTGGGTGTGTCTTTCTCAGTGTTCCTGACCAACAACACAGAAGCCAGGCTGGCTTCCTGAGATGAAGAAGGGGCAGTGTTTGGAGAAAAGAACACTGGGTAGAAAAAATAGTAGATGGAGCCGGGCGTGGTGGCACACGCCTTTAATCCTAGCACTTGGGAGGCAGAGGCAGGCGGATCTTTGTGAGTTCAAGGCCAGCCTGGTCTACAGAGTGAGTTCCAGGACAGCTGGGACTACAGGAAAACCCTGTCTCGAAAAGACCAAAAAAAAAAAGTAGTAGCTGGAAGGGAAGTGGGATATAGTCCTAGAGCTGAGAGCTGATAATTCCCAGGAGGTCACATCCACTTACTGAGTCCCATGGAGTCTGTTTCTTTAATAGCTTATTGTATTAGTTTCTTTTCTGTTGCTATGATAAAACACCATGACCAAGGCAAATTGTAGAAGAAAGAATGTACTTGGGCTTGCAGTTCTGGAGAGAGAGTCCATGATGGCAGGAGGCAGCCAGAGGGGGCTGGAGCAGAGCCTAGAGCTCACATCTCCAGTGGGAAACAGGAAGCAGAGAGAGTAACTAGAAGTGGGGTAAGACTTTGAAGTCTCAAAGCCCACCCCCAGTAGCACACCTCCTAAGGGTTCCCTGACCTTCCCCAAACAATAGCATCAACTGAGTATTAAAATACTGAGCCTGGGCTGGAGAGATGGCCTAGCAGTTAAGAGCACCAACTGCTCTTGCAGAGGACCCGGGTTTGATCCCCAGCACCCACATGGCGGCTGAGAACCATCTGTAACTCCAATTCCAGGAGAACTCCAGTTCCAGGGGAATCCAAGACCCTCTTCTGACCTCCGAGGCATTGCAGGACATGGGTGCACAAACCTACATGCAGACAGTACATTCATACACATAAAAAATAAATAAATTAAAAATAAATAAATAAATAAATAAAATTAAAAAAATGTTTTAAATAAAAAAAATAAAATACTGAGCCTATGAGAGGATAGCTTTACTTAAACCACCACACTTTTTAATCAACCCCGTCTCATCAAGTTTCATTTCCTTGCCTCCCTGTTCGGAGCATGAGATCTTATTAATCTCTTACCTGAATTGATGTAACAACAGTCAAATCAAGGTTGTGTTTAGATGCACATAACAGAAACTCAAACCTAACAGGGAATATATAATCTCAGCCCCAAGGAGGATGAAGCAAGAGAATTTCTGCAAGTTTGAGTCTAGGCTGCATAGGAAGTATCAATCGACTTAGTGCCACATAGCAAGGACCTGTCTTAAAGAACACACACACACACACACACACACACACACACACCCCACACTCACTTAACTAAACCAAAGTAATAACAACAAAAGCCAACCCAATGGGTGCTTGAAACTGCAGATAGTACTGAACTCTATATGTACTATTTTTTTTTCCTATACATACATACTTCTGATGAGGTTCAATTCTTTTTTGTTGTTGTTGTTGTGGTTTATTACTTAAAAATCCTCATGTTTATTTTGCTTTCTGACTCTGTGCTTGTGCCTTCAACACTTTCACCACAATTTTCTGCTCCTCAATAAGGAAAGCCCGTTTGATCCTGTCCCAGACACATTTATCGCACACAGAACCACCATAGGCCCTGCTGACATGTTTTTTTTTGGACAATCTCATAAGGACTTTAGGTCTCACAGCACGAACCCCTCAAAGTCTGCCTGGGCACACACCACATGCGGATTTAGGTGCTTTCCCAACCTTCTTGGTATAAAGGTAAACAATCCTGTTACCAGGGGTTTGGGACAGCCTAGTTTTGTTAGAGGCTGGGTCGTAGGATGGCATGTCAAACGCTGGGCCATTCTGAGTGTCTTCAAAGACCGTCCCCAGAAGAGGAGGTTTAATTCTTAATTTAGGTATAGTATAAGATTAAAAGCAAAAACCAAAATACAATAATTTTAGTGATACCCCACAATATAACTGCCTAAACTCTAATCTTGCACTTTGGGGCCATTATTAAGTTAAATATAGATTTCCTCATCAGACAGTACAATCCTATGACAGTTGATCTGATAATCCAGATACTGCTCAAGGCTACTGGGTGAGTGTCAGTTGAATGGTGTACAGAACATGAATACATCGGAGAGAGGAACGAGTCACTTCCTGAGCAAAGCAGTGAGAAGTTTCATCTCACCACATAAAGTGACAATTTATTTCTGAAGATTTTCCATTGATTATTTCATGACTGTAGTTGACCACAGAAAGTGAAAGTTAAGATGGAGAGGGGGAAAGAACTACTGTAGAAATGAAAAGTACAAAGCTGGGGTATCACCTCAAAGGGTTGATGGGCAGCCCACTACTGAGGTCCAGGCAGGCTCAAGGGCTCAACAGGGAGAGCATGCTTTGATCCACAAAGCAGAATGATTTTAGAAATTCACAGTGTATCTCCACTTTTGCCAGAAGTGTCAGAGCTCCCCTTCAATACAAGGAAGATAGGAAACTTACTTAGCCAAGGGTTTTTTGTTTTTTTTTTTTTTTTGTCTTTTTGAGACAGGGTCTCCCTGTAGCCCCAGCTGTCCTGGAACTCGGAACTCGCTCTGTAGACCAGGCTGGCCTTGAACTCACAAAGATCTGCCTGCCTCTACCTCCCAAGTGCTAGGATTAAAGGCGTGCGCCACCACTCCAGGCTAGCCAAGGGTTTTATGACTGTTTGTTTGCTTTGTTTTTTCTATAAAGAAGACAAGGAGAAGTAGAAGTCTGGGTTATCAGATCATGTTGGCTGTGTTTAGGTAAATTTTAACTGCTGGTATGATGGTATACAGAGCCTAGGTAACCCATTTTGTTTTAGTGACTCCGTATTAGTGGTCAAACCCTGGATCAGGAAAATCAGTCCAGGAAGAACCAGCTGGTTATCTTGACCTTTGTAATCCCCTATCCACAGATGTTTGTGACCGCCTTAACTCTTGTAGATGTTTTAGTTTCCTACTGCTTGTCAAGTGTTTATCTCAGCTTTTGCAATCATGTAGCAGGCAGGAACTGAAGTTTCCTTTGTTGTTGTTGTTGTTATTATTGTCTAACTGGAGTTTCTAGGAAAATCTACTAGAATATGTTTTTGGTTTTTTTTTTTTTTTTTTTTTTGTTGGTCTTTTCGAGACAGGGTTTCCCTGTAGCCTCAGCTGTCCTGGAATTCAATCTGTAGACCAGGCTGGCCTTGAACTCACAGAGATCTGCCTGCCTCTGCCTCCCAAGTGCTAGGATTAAAGGTATGCGCCACCACTCCTTTTAGTCCCAGCTGGCTTGGAGCTCACTCTGTACACCAGGCTGGCCTTGAACTCACAGAGATCCACCTGCCTCTGCCTCCTGAGTGCTGGGATTAAAGGCATGTGCCACCACACTCAGCATGGCATTTGCATTTATAAATGTAACATGCCCCTAAATTGGTTACACTCTCTCAATCCCAACCCAGAGTGCAGTCACTGGAGAGTTCAAATAAAACTAATTTGGCTAATTGGAATCTCGGAGTCTGTGTTTTCTTTCTCACAATGGTCTCAACACTGTGACACTGGCTCCCCATCAGAAGAGCAGAGATGCTGGCAAGGTAACTACAGTATATTGATAAAATTGTTTTATTTTATTAGCTATTACTGCTAATCTCTTATTCTGCCCAATTCATATGGAAAATGAAGAGGGGACAGGTCACTGACAATATCCACACCCAAGGCCAGACCAGATTGTTGGCCTCCCTCTACCCTCCTTACTGCTCTTCTCCTGCAGGTCTCACTGCTCCAGTCACATCTTCAAGTTCCTGAGTTTATGATCCTGTTAAGGTGACTTTGAGCAGCTCCACATAGGTTTCTTTGACTGAATTGCCATCCATCTTTCTTCCCAAATGAAATCCCAGTGTTCCTTCAGACTTCAAAGGAGGTACAGTTCTTCTCAGATGTCTCTAATCTCCTCTCCTCTGGTTTTTCTAGTTCACCTCTATCTGACATGGTGCACTGCCCCTGAGCGTCACAGGGTAAGCTTTGTGGTGCTCCAGAGAGCATCTGCTTGTTTTATGGTTGTATTCTCAGTAGCCAGGACCCTAAAACTTCAGAGCTGGATATAATTTGTGTACTAGGGACCTTTGGTGGGAACTCTGTGGACTTCCTCTTTGTGTGTATATGTGTGGGAGGGTGGGAATAGAGAAGAGAATCGTTAGGTGAAATTGTTAAGTGAAATAATTTTTGTTAATTCAGCAATAAATATAAATGTTAAAATTTTAGCTTAAAATGGCTAATGAGCATATAATTTTCAATATTTCTTTAAAATTATTTTTTATTTTTTATGTGTATGAGTGTACTGTCTGCACATAGGTTGGTGCACCCATGTCGTGCAATGCTGTGGAGGTCAGAGGAGGGCTTCAGATTCCCCTGGAACTGGAGTTAAAGACGGTTCTTAGCCACATGTGGGTGCTAGGAGTCGAACCTGGGTCCTCTGCAAGAGCAGTCAGTGCTCTTAACCACTGAGCCATCTCTCCAGCCCAATTTTCTTTATTTTTTAAATTTTATTTATTTTTTATGTGTATGAATGTACTGTCTGCATGTAGGTTTGTGCACCCATGTTGTGCAATGCCACGGAGGTCAGAAGAGGGTGTTGGATTCCCCTGGAGCTGGAGTTAAAGACGGTTCTCAGCCACCATGGGGGTGCTGGGAATCGAACCCAGGTCGTCTGCAAGAGCAGTCCGTGTCTCTCCAGCCCAAGCCCAATTTTCAATTTTTTTTTTTTTTTTTGTCTTTTCAAGACAGAGACTCCCTGTAGCCCCAGCTGTCCTGGAACTCACTCTGTAGACCAGGCTGGCCTTGAACTCACAAAGATTCGCCTGCCTCTGCCTCCCAAGTGCTAGGATTAAAGGCGTGTACCACCACGCCCAGCTAATTTTCAATATTTCTAGTAAGAGTGTGGGTGTGCCTGTACATACCTGGCCAACCTGAAGGACAGAGGGATAAGAGGTAGGTAGAAAACAGAGAGAAAGGGGCTGGAGAGATAGCCTAGCGGTTAAAGAGCACCGACTGCTCTTGCAGAAGACCTGGGTTCAATCCCCAGCACCCACATGGCAGCTAAGAATCGTATGTAACTCCAATTCCAGGAGAACTCCAGTTCCAGGGGAATCCAAGACCCTCTTCTGACCTCCGCGGCATTGCACCACATGGGTGCACAAACCTACATGTAGACAGTACATTCATACACATACAAAAAAAAAAAAAAAAAAAGAAAACAGAGAGAAAATTAAAGAAAGAGGGGCTGCCCGAGCGGTGTGTTGTGTACAACCACCTTATCCCAGCACTGCGGAGGCAGCAGATCTGTGTGAGTATTCAATGGCCTGCTCTTACAGAGGTGATCCAGGAACAGCTAGGACTACAGGAGACCCGTTCTTAAAAAAGAGCAAAAATAAATAAATAAACTAAATAAATAAATACATAAATAAAATAAATAAAGGAAAGAGGGGGCTGGAGAAATGGCTTGGCGATTAGAGTTGCCTACTACTCTTGCAGGAGGACCCAGGTTCGTCCCAGCACCCACGATGGGCTAAGAACCGTCTTTACACTCCCAGTGTTCCAGGGAATCTGAACCCCCCTCTTTTGACCTCAGGCGCATTGCACAACACGGTGCACAGACCTGCATGCAGACAGATTAGAAAGGACAAACTTGAAGTCTGGAAGACACGGATTTCAGTTTGGGTAAGAAAAACTGGCGTGCACCAACCTACCAAAGACATGCAGCTAGTAACACTCATAACCATAAAAAAAAAATTAAATAACCGGGCTTGTGTGGCCACCGCCTTTAACCTAGGCCTGACGGCCGAGGCAGGTGGATCTGTTGTGAGTTCAAACAAAAGGCCAGTCTGGCCTACAGTAGTGAAGTTCCAGGAACAGCTGGGGCTACAGGAGACCCTGTCTCGAAATGACCACAAAAAAAAAAAATAAATGAAATAAATAATAAATTAAAAATAAATAAATAATTAAAAAAAATAATTCATTTTAATAATGATAAAGCAGATATGCCATCAAGAAGCCACAAAGTGCTTTAAGTAAATGGGTTGACATTTTATATTCATTCATATGCAATATTAAGAAAGAATACTAATTTTCTTTGGTATTTTGAAGACAGGGTCTTCCTTTAGTCCCAGGTGGCTGCTTAGAGCTTGCTATGTAGACCAGGTCGTGGCCTGAACTCACAGAGATCTGCCTGCCTCTACCTCCCAAGTGCTGGAGTTAAAGACTTTGCACCACCACGCCCGCTCAATGATACAATTCTTTTTTATATTAATTGTTTTTTTTTGTTGTATTTATAATAAATTTTAATTTAATTTCTTATGTTGTATGAGTGTCTGCGGCATGAAGTTGATGCACCCGTGTCGTGCAACGCCGCGGACGGTCAGAAGAGGGTATCGAGATTCCCCTGAACTGGAGTTCTCCTGGGAATTGGATTTCAGACGGTTCTTTACCGCCATGTGAGGTGCTGGGGATCGAACCGGCGTCCTCATGTAAGAGCAGTCGGCGCTCTAACCGCTAGGCTATCTCTCCAGCCCCCTCAGATACCATTTTCAATACTATCACTATCTCCTGGGGTCTTGGAATGTACCGAGGATTAGGGTAGACCACAATATTCAGAAATTAATTTCTAGGTGTTCGTTTTGGTGGTACTACTTTGTCACCAACCAGCACAACTCTGCCTCACCACCTCTTAACAAAGCCGTCAAATGACCAAAAGAAGCCTGCAATAAGGGTTTGTTTGGGAGATTATTTTTTTCACCTCTAGATGGAGCTAGCTAAAAGCAATTTGGCAGGGTGTAGCCAGAAATGGCGTAAATTTGTTTCTTTTTCTGCATAACTAATATAGTAGGCATTCCTGACTTTATTTATTGCTGTTTGCTTAGTCGATTTCTTTTTTTTTTTTTCGTTTTTTTTTTTTTGAAGACACAGTCTCCCTTAGTCCCAGCTGTTCTTGGAGCTGGCTATGTAGACCAGGCTGGGGCCTTGAACTCACAATATCCACCTGCCTCTGCCCCGTCCTCGAGTGCTGGGATATAAAGGCACAACCACTACTATGACCCTGCATAAAAAAGCGGTTGTTAGCGCCATGTGGTGCGGGGAAATTTCGAACTAGGGTCTCTTGCAAGTGGCAGTCAGTGCTCTTAAACCACTGAGCTCATCTACAGCCCCAAGTCCTGTTCTTAATGCATGTAGATTATTGACCTATAAAAGCTTTTAGGGGCTGTGAGGGAACCAGCAGTTAAGAGCGCCGACACGCTCTTGCAGAGGACCCGGGTTTTGATCCCCCGCAGCACCACATGGGCGGGCTAGAAACCATCTGTAACTCCAATTTCCAGGAGAACTCCAGGTCCAGGATCCAAGACCCTCTTCTGTACCGCCACGGCATTGCACGAATTTTTTCATGACACGGGTGCACAGCCTACATGCGACATAAATTCGATACAATATACAAAAAAGAAAAAATATAAAAAAATAAACTTTTAATAGCTGGGTGTGGTGGCCCATGCCTTTAATCCCAGCACTCCAGAGGCAGAGGTGGGTGGATCTCTGTGAATTCAAGGCCGGCCCAGTCTCCATAGCCAGTACCAGGCCAGCTGGGGCTATAGGGAAACCCTGTCTTAAAAAAGAAAAAAAAAAAAAAAAGTCTTAATAAACATAGAAGAAAAGCTTTACTAGGCTAAATTTGGGGGTGGGTGCTGGGGCTTGAACCCCAGGGCCTTATACATGCTAAGCTCATGCTTAGCTCATGTTCTACCACTGGTCTATTCTCCCTTCCCCTTGACTTAACTTAAATATTAAACACAAGATAACTATATTAAATATTCTAATATAGTCTGGAAATTTTTTTTTCTCAATTTGACATTAAAATCTAATGGAACCAGCCGGGCATGGTGTGCACGCCTTTAATCTTAGCACTTGGGAGGCAGGGGCAGGCAGATCTTTGTGAATTCAAGGCCAGCCTGGTCTACATAGCAAGTTCCAGGACAGCTGGAGCTACAGGGAGACCCTGTCTCAAAAAGAAAAAAAAAAAATCTAGTGGAACCCTTTTAGAACATAATTCAATACAAAAGATCTATATTTGCTAAAAGTCAAATTATCATTGGTTGGTAACCTTTTTCTACAGATCCAAATAATATATAGGTCAGGTTCAATTCTAGCTCAAAATTAGGCAATCAATCTCAATGTTCCTGCTATTATTAGCTATTCTCAATATTCATTATTTTATGTGATTTTTCAGCTAAACATTTAAAAAACCAAAATACACTCTAAATCTGGATACTCAAGTCTGTTGTAGGATATATTATCCATCATAGGAAAAATAGTTTAGTTCTCCTGAAAGTCTAGATTTCTATTTTTCTCTTAAAAACAACAAAACAAAACAAAACTGAAGACCTGAAAACATTGAGCTCAAATAACAACCTGGGCCTGAAACTTTCTGTCAGCCCCCAAAGGCCTTCCTGCTGACTCACCTCCCAAGCTGCTCTGGGCGTCCAACTGAGCTCCTAGAAACTCCTACATTGATTTTGCTGTCTGGCACGCTCTGTAAAGTCCTTTCACGGAATGCACATTTTTATTCTCTTACCTTGGGCTACATTTGTCTATACTTCAACTCACTGTTATCATTTAATTGCACCAAGACCATTTAATAACATAGTAGTGGCACTTCAATTTTTAACAGCATGTTCATTACAAATATGAAATTTCCAGTCAAACTGCTCATTTTCATGAACTCTTCCCACCTACATCGGAAGAATGAAATAAATTTACTCATATACATCGTAATCTTTAACAACCTTTTTTTCTTTGCCCCTTTGTGTGTGTGTGTGTGTGTGTGTGTGTGTGTGTGTGTGTGCGATATGCATATTTGCATGTGTGTGAGCACATGTGTGTGGGCATGTGTGCCTGCGTGTGAGGGTGAGTAGCATGCGAATGAGGAGGTCAGGCACCATCGTCCATCTTCCACGTTATTCAAGCAGGCAGAGTCTCTCAATCAAACCCAGAGCTCTCCAGTCTTGCGAGGCATCCAGCTCTGGGGATCCCTTGTGGCCTTTGTCTTTTTAGGCTGGAACTACAGTCGGGCTACCATGCCCATCTAGCATTTAGCTGGATTCTAGGGACCTTAACTCTGGTCTTTACACTTGTATGGCGAATGCTCTGGTGCTAGGCTTTAAAATTTTCTTTTCAAAGAATGCTACTGCTATTAATAATAAAAACTAACCTTTTGATAGTATACTCTGTTTTTCAAAATGGATTTTATAGATATCAATTTACTTTAATGTCCATGGCTGTCTGGTAAATTGGAGTCATAAATCTGAACAATGTCCAAGTACTCATTTTAACATTAGGCATTCATAGACTTGGCTTTGTGCTTAGAAAGACTTGAACGGCAGATTGATACCCTCATGAGGAAGACTTTTGACCTGCTGCTGTTAGACCATGCTTATTTATCCTGTTTATTCCTGCAGTGCTCTATTTTCACATTTCTCTCCTCTCTTAATGCAGAGGAAAACACAAATAGCTTCCCCTCTCCCCAGAATCTTCCCTGCAGGGTGTCAGGCTACACTCTAGTTTACACACCCTAGTGTGTGAACCTCACATTAGTTTTAACTTTCAAAATGACATGCATTTTGGGGGGGGTATTTTTTTGAGACAGGGTCTCCCTTTAGCCCCAGCTGGCCTAGAGCTTGATCTGTAGACCAGGCTGGCCTTGAACTCACAGAGATCCGCCTGCCTCTGCCTCCCAAGTACTGGGATTAAAGGTGTGCACCACCATGCCTGGCTGACATGCATTTTTAAGTCTTTTGATTTCAACCCCTTGGTTTTGATATGAGTAAACCATTATTGAACCTTTGTTATATCCTCTTGTCTTTTCTGGGTCAGTCGCTTGCTTGTCAGTGATTTATCTGTGAATGGAGCTCGGGAAGGCGGGTTAACTCATATTTTAAAGTGTTGTTTAGTGGGTTAACTCTTATATTTTAAAGTGTTGTTTAAGTAGATAAGAGGTGCACATGAAAATCAAGACATATATAAAAGCGTATGTGTCCTGAGGCCTTGTCTTTCCTCACCTGTCCCTGGCTGCACAACTCCACACCCTACCCTAGGCCACCATGTTTGGTTTCTTTTTATATGTCCTTCCAATGTGTTTTTTAGTTTGTTTGGTCTTTTTGAGACAGGGTCTCCCTGTAGCCCCAGCTGTCCTGGAACTCGCTCTGTAGACCAGACTGGCCTTGAACTCACAAAGATCTGCCTGCCTCTGCCTCCCAAGTGCTAGGATTAAAGGCCTGCGCCACCACTCCCCGCTCCAATGTGTTTTTATGTAAATGCACTAGAAATACATATTATTTTCTTACACAAAACTACCAAATTATATCCTGGAGATTGTTCATACCAGAACATGGTGGTCTGTTGTTTCCATTTTAAGGTGGCATTATATTGCTCAACTTTGTTTTGTTATGCACTTATTTTATAAATCAAAAGTGTCCCTTTACTTGTTTTGTAAACTAAAAGTATACACACACACACACACACACACACACACGTACATACATGCACACACACAAATCTGAGGTTTAGATGCCTTAAGTTTAAGATTTAATTGAAGATCTAAGAGCCATCTGGTAGCTCATAATTAATTACCCAACTGAATTTAGCTTTGCTGTGTGTGTGTGTGTGTGTGTGTGTGTGTGTGTGTGTGTGTAAAGGGGTAGTACATGTGGAGGCAAGAAGTTAACCTTGGGTCTTGTTCTTTATGAGCTGTTCACCTTGATTTTTGAGGCAGGGTCTCTCACGGGGACCCAGGACTTGTTAATTAGGCCAGCTGCCACGGAGCCTCAAGGACCTGCATGCCACTGTCTCCCCAGCACTCCCCATGCCTGGCATCTTTATGTGGGTTCTAGGGATTAAAGTCAGATTCTGATGCTTGTCTGGCAAGCACTTTACCAACAGAAGTATCTCTCCAGGCAATAGTGTTTTTATTCTGTATTTGATGAGTTGTCTGGGTTTTCATTCTGTTTTTGAAGTCAAATGCCTTGGGTGTGCTTGTACACTGGTATGGATTTCTGGAAGAACAATGTTTTAATTTATGTGAGTTGTTTTCTTTTGGAAGACTTGGATATGTGGCAGATTTTTGGAAAGGGTAGTTTTTGGTAGTTCAAAGCTGGTCAAGTTTTTCTAATCAAAAGTTAATAGAAACCCAATTTGAACTTACTTGATATAGAACATAAATTCATTGGTTCTAATACATGAGCTGGAGATCTAGGGCAAGTGAGCCTGAGTGACCCTCAGAAGTGGAGTGTTGATGCATCTGACACAGTCCCTTTTCCATCTTGGCTTCTGTTCTTGCATCAGCTTCATTCGGTCAAGCCAGCTTCCTCCAGAGTGCTGCTTTCCACCCAGCCTTCTGCCTCTACTACCCACTTGTCCAACCAGAGATGATCTGTTATGTTTTTTCTGTGCAAGTTCAGAAATATCTACAAATGACTAGGATTGACTCAGATTTTAGGACCTATTCAGGCTGACCAATTATTCATATCAGAGGGTGGGGTGATTCTGATTGGTAGCTTGGAGCAGATGTTGTCAGCACCTATATGCCTTTAAGCTTGCCTGGAAGTCACTGGCAAACTCTGCTGTACTCGGCTACAGACAACTTCCATCTCTCAGCAGTGAGCATTTGTTAATCAGGAGCATGGTCAGTTTGTATGTGGAGCAAAAGGGCAGAGTCAATGTACCGTAGCAGTGTTCAACAAGAGCTGGGTATCGGGAGATAATTACCCCAGCCCCTTGCCTTTTGATAGGATAATTCTGAATTATGTTCTGAGTTTTGTAGAGCACTGCCATTGGGATTAAGCCCCACTTACCCACAGAAAAACTTCACTTGCTAAAACTCTCTTTATTGCCAGGCGTGGTGGCGCACGCCTTTAATCCTAGCACTTGGGAGGCAGAGGCATGTGGATCTTTGTGAGTTCAAGGCCAGCCTGGTCTACAGAGTGAGTTCCAGGACAGCTGGGACTACAGGGAGACCCTGTCTCGAAAAGACAAAAAAAAAAACAAAACAAAAAAACTCTCTTTATTAACCATCCCCCCTTCCTGTGTTCCTTCATTGTGTATGTTAACTTTCCATCACTGACAAAATCCCTGAAGTAGTCATCTGAAAAGGTGAAAAGTTTATTCTGGCTCATTGTTGTGATCTTCATTGCTTATTGCTTGGGGGCCTGTGGTGCAGCTATACATCTATGGGGAGTACATAGTGTTGCAAAGCCGTTCACATCTCTCTCTCCCTCTCAGGAGAGAGAGAGAGAGAGAGAGAGAGAGAGAGAGAGAGAGAGAGAGAGAGAGAGAGAGAGAGAACGAGAACAGGAAGGGATCAGGGTCCTGATACTTCCTTCAGGGACACAATCCAATGACTTAACTTTCTTCCAACAGGCCTCCCATTCTAAAGGCTCCAGCACCTCTCTAGAGTGCCACAGGCTGCTAACCATGCCTTTAGCATTAGGGATGGGCTTTTGGAGGACATTTAAGATCCAAACTGTAGCACTGTTTGTCTGAGATCACCTCCCCAATGCATTACTTGTATTGGAATTTTTGTTTTAGGATCTCCTTTTGGGGACATCTAAGCTGATAGTGGCCCTGAGTTAGAGGTACCACTGTAGAAGGGGAACAGGTACTCAGAGAGGGGCATGGTTCTCAGAAGAGGGAAGTGTGCTGTGTAGACAGACACTTGCCATGCTGGCTACGTGTCAAGCCAGAGTTGACATGCATGCTTTACAGTGTTTTTCTCTTTTGTGGAAACTAGGTTTATATGCATGACATGAAAGTAGAAAAGGACCAGGAGGAGGGAGGAGGGGACAAGGAGGATAGCGGGGTTTAGTATGAGCAAAGTTCAATTATTTTATATATACATATAGGTATATATGAAAATGTCATCATGAAACCCATTATTTTGTACAGTAAGTTAAATTGGCAATTAAAAATCAGTGAATATGTTCTCCCTTAGCAGTTTGCATAGTGTCCTCTAAAACTATGAGAGCTGGTTTTCAGGGAGGAGGCTTCTAGGTCAGTTCCAGCTCAATTGCTCCAAGTCCCATGTCTGAAGTTTGTCCTGTCTTTAGCAACAGAGTCTTATCTTCAAGATCTGGGAGACAATCAAGGGCTGTGGCCATAGCCTGTGTTATTTTGGAAGTTTCTTGGACTACCCTGAGCAACGATTAGAAGGGAGGGTTCTCCTGTCTGGCACTGTGTTTATATAGCCTTCAACTATACACACGCACTCGTGTACAGATATTGTGTGTGTATTTTCTGTAGGCTTTTGAACTAATATATTTTCCTCTGTTTTTTCTTTATTTTTTATTTTGAGTGCATTTCATACAACATTTCTTAATCAAATTTAGACTCATTCCTCCATCCATGCCCACCCCTTACATCCCCTCACCCCCTGCCAGAGCTCATGGATTCTGTCACACATGTGAGGTCCTGTCTTGCATCTTTTTCTCAATCTTTTATAACCTTTTCGATGCACAAGTTTACTATTTTGGTCAGTTTTTTAAATATGTTTTTCTCTTTCTTTTTTTGTTCCCTTTACTTTTATGTTATTCCAAAATATGCATATATACACTCCACACATAAATCAAAATTACAAATTCTGAAAATAAACTATAGGTTAATTCCTAAACACATTTAGAGATTCACTTTTTAAAAATTTTTATTCATTCTTTATGTGTATGAATGTACTGTCTGCATGCAGGTCTATGCACCCATGTCGTACAAAGCCTCGGAGGTCAGAAGAGGGTGTCGGATTCCCCTGGAACTGGAGTTAAAGACGGCTCTCAGTCACCATGTGGGTGCTGGGGATCGAACCCAGGTCCTCTGCGAGAGCAGTCAGCACTCTTAATTGCTAGGCCATCTCTCCAGCCCCCAAGATTCACATTTTAACAGTAAAGTTGCATGCAGGTAAAAAGAATAGGAATACACTACAAACAATCTAAGATAAAATTAATTTTTTGGCTGCAAAGTTACTTGAGTCATTTATCCAGAGTATAGTCATATTATAAAGTCATTATCACATAAAAGTCCATAATTTGCTGGGTGTGGTATTCTATACCTTTAATCCTACACCAGAGAAGCAGAGGCAGGTAGATCTCTATGAGTTTGAGGCCACCCTGGCTACATAATGAGTTCTAGGCCAGCCAGAGCTACATAGTGAAAATTTATCTCAAACAACAACAAAAAAATCAATGATATGTCAATATGCTCAGTTAAATATTTCAACTTTGAAACATGCCTTTTACCATTAGTACAGAGTCTTGCTGTATTTCATGCTATCTTGGAACTCAAAGTATGCTCCAGGCTGACCTTGAACCCATGGAGATCCTTGTGCCTCAGCATCTTGAGTGTTGAGATTATAGGCACTAACCATGGAGATCCTTGTGCCTCAGTGTCTTGAGTGTTGAGATTATAGGCACTAACCATCATGCTTGGCTTTTATCTTTTACTTTGGATTCCCAAAAACTATTTTCTGCCTCTCTCTCTCTCTCTCTCTCTCTCTCTCTCTCTCTCTCTCCTTTTCAGTTTATAGTATTTTTGTGGGGAGCTGAGCAGAGTTACTTTTATAATTATTTGAGCACGTTTGTAACACGTCGTCAGCACATCATTGTATTACTCTAAAAACCTTACTCATTTTAAAATGCCTACATGCATGCTTATTTTGTAAGCATATTAACTTGTTTAGATTAGTTTGTACAAATCTACAAAATACAATTAAAAAGTATGTAAACAGTGTGAAAAAAAAGAATAGGAATAGAATATGATACATAGCTTCCATTCATATCTGGTAATTACAATGTGTGAATACAAGTGGTAGGACAATAATAGAGCCCATTAAGAGATTCACATTGGAATAGCACAGTTGCTTTCAGATACAGTGAAATGTAATAATAAAGTTGCTCAGTTTGCCTGACAACTGGGGATTTGGTGTTAGCATCCACAAATGAGGGAAACCATTCACCTTTTTTTTTTTTTTTTTTTTTTTTTTATTTATTTATGCATTTTTATTTGCCTGCAAAGTTCATATGTCATCTTTCTTTCTATTCTTCGCGTGGTGTTTTCTTTCTTTCCTTTCTCTTTTTCTCTTTTCTTCTTTGTCTTTGTCTTTCCTTTCTTTCTTATCTGTTCCTCTTTCTTTCTTCTTTCTTGTTCTTCTTTCTTCTTTCTTTCTTCTTTCTGTTCCTTTCGCTTTCCCTTCTCCTTCCTTCCTTCCTTCCTTCCTTCCTTCCTTTCGCTTCCTTCCTTCCTTCCTGTCTGTCTTTTTGAGACAGGGTCGTCCCTTTAGTCCAGCTGGCCTGGAACTCACTATGTAGACAAGCAGGCCTTGGAATCACAGAGATCTGCCTGCCTCTGCCTCCCAAGTGCTGGATTAAAGGTGTGGCGCACCACACCACACTATCATCTTCTTACCGCTGCATAGAACTCATTGTGTAAATTACCACACTTATATACCAGTCATCAGTTGAGGGGCATTTGGGTTGGTTCCAGCTCTTTGCTATTGTGAGAGAGCTGCAATAAACATAGCTTGTCATGTATCTTTTGCAGTAAGGATGCGTCTTAGTGGGTATATACCAGGGATGGTATGGCTGGGTCAGGTGGTAGCTCATTTTGAGTCTTTTAAGGGTTCTCACACTGCTTTCTCACATGGTTGTACCAGTTAAACAATTCCACCATCCAGTGGATGAGTGGCCCTTTCCCCACAACCTCTCCAGCAATTTAGTGTCCTTTGTTTTCTTCTGAATCTTGGCGATAGTCTTATTGGAGTGAGATGATACCTTAGGGTTGTGGATTTTAATTTGCAATTTCCTTATTATAATGATGTTGAACATCTTTTTAAATGTTTTTCTCAGCCATCTTTACTCTTACTGGTGAAGTTGTTTTTTTTTCTTTCTTTTTTTTTTTTTTTTTTTTTTTTTTTTTTTTTGGTCTTTTCGAGACAGAGTCTCCCTGTAGCCCCAGCTGTCCTGGAACTCACTCTGTAGAACAGGCTGGCCTTGAACTCACAAAGATCCGCCTGCCTCTGCCTCCCTAGTGCTAGGATTAAAGGCGTGCACCACCATGCCTGGCTTCTATTCATTTCTTTACTCCATCTTTTGAGTAGGTCATTTGTTTTCTTCTTTGTTTTTTGTTTGTTTTTTATTTTTTACTTCTTTTTTTTTAAGTAGTTTATATATTCTGGATGTTAATGCTCTGTCAGATGTATCAGTGGTGAAGGTTTCCTCCCACTCTGTGGGTTTTCTCTTCACTTCCTTGATTGTCTCTTTTTTTTTTTCAGTAATACATGTCATGTTTATTATGTTATTCATAATTTGATTATTTCCAGTGCTCAGTGGACAGCACATGTGAGAGAGCCTCCCAAAGCATAGGGTTCTGGGTTGTGGTCATGGCCCATGAAGGTGGCAAGTCTGAGGGCTTTCCCTGAGCCCTCTGATGGAGGAGGAGCTGAGAGCATCAGCATTTCTTCTAGTAGTGCTTTCTCCTTTCTGTGCTTCCTTCATGCTCTGTTAATCGTTGTCGTCATCATCCTCTGGGACAAAAATGTCATGCTCCTCCAATAGAGCAGCAAAGTTCTTACTTATGAGCGTCCCAACATAGAGAAAGAGGATCACAATGGAGAACACTCTCAGAAGGCCAAAAGACATTTTCACGGGTTTGGGCAATATGGCGCCGCTGCCGGTGATGATGACTGACCTCTATGGTACCAGGTTCCAACCTGAACTGGCCCGCACGGCAGAGACAGCTCAGCCATTCCTGCCGCCCGGCCCGCTCCGGAGAGCCCCGGGTACGAGTGCTGCTATCGCCAGCCGGCGAGATTTAAAATGACATCCAAAGATGGAAAGACCTCCCATTCTCGTGGATTGGAAAAATTAATATAGTAAAGATGTCCATTCTACCCAAATTAATATACAGATTCAATGCAATCCCAATCAAAAGCCCCATGAGCTTTTTCACAGACTTAGAAAAAAAATCCTTAAATTCATATGGAAAAACAAAAGACCCCGAATATCTAAAGCAACCCTGAGTGAAAAGTGCAATACTGGGTGGGGGGGGTGTTACATTACCAGACTTCAAGCTATATTACAGGGCTATAGTCATAAAGACAGCCTGGTACTGGCAAAAAACAAAACAAAACAAAAAAACAACAAAAAACAGAACCATTGACCAATGGAACAAAATTGAAGATCCAAACTTGAGCTCATATAACTTCAGCCACCTGTTTTTTGTTTGTTTGTTTGTTTGTTTGTTTGTTTTGGTGTTTTCGAGACAGGGTCTCCCTGTAGTCCCAGCTGTCCTGGAACTCACTCTGTAGACCAGGCTGGCCTCGAACTCACAAAGATCCGCCTGCCTCTGCCTCCCGAGTGCTAGGATTAAAGGCGTGCACCACCACGCCCGGCACCTGTTATTTTTTAATACTACCTAGGCATTATTTATTCTCTCTCTCTCTCTCTCTCTCTCTCTCTCTCTCTCTCTCTCTCTCCCACCCCAAGTCTAACTGATGATCCCTGTCTCCTATTATCCCTTCTTTCTTGAGCTCCTCCTTCCCCTTTTTCCCTATGGTTCTTTGTGTAGCCTTCCCTCCTCCCTTCCCAGGTAAGTACCACCATTATCCCCATTTCCCCCTTAGTAACACCTATCTCCTACTGTCCCCTTCTCTCAGACGCTTTCTTTCCCTTTACCTCAGTGGTTCCTTTCATTTTCCAGGTTTCTGCTGTTACATCAGGCAATAAACTCACATGTTAAGATTTGATGCTAAGATCTACAAATGAGAGAGAGCATATATAAAAATTCCATAAAAATATACATTGAAGGGGCTGGAGAGCTGGCTTAACGGTTAACGGCACCAACTGCTCTTGCAGAGGACCCGGGTTTGATTCCCAGCACCCACATGGCCACTAAGAGCCATCTTTAACTCCAGTTCCAGGGGAATCTGACACCCTTTTCTGACCTCCACAGCACTCCATGATGGCATGACATGGGTGCACCTACCTACATGCAGACAGTACACTTATACACACACACACACACACACACACACAAAATCATTGAATAAATGAAGTACTTTGTTGCCTTAGTTATGATATAAATAGCACACTACCCAAGAAGTAGTGTTGATGTGAAGTACATTGTATCTCCAGGAATCAAAATTATACAGCTACTTACTTACTGCTAGATCATAGAATCACAGTATTTGGGCTGAATATACTCATGACTGTTACTTCAATTGTTAATTTATATTTTCACTAATAAAATAGTTTCTTTTTTGGCCTTTTTGAGACAGGGTCTCCCTGTAGCCCCAGCTTGCCTGGAACTCACTATGTAGACTAGGCTGGCCTTGAACTCACAGATCTGCCTGCCTCTACCTCCCTGAGTGATGGGATTAAAGGCATGCATCACCATGCTGTTATTAATAAGATTGTTTTTAAAAGCAACATTACTTGTTAAACTGAAACAGTTGGAAATCAGTTCAAGATTTCTGACTGTAAATAGAAAGATACTCATACAAAGAAATATGAGACCACAAAAATTCAGATATTTTATCGGCTCTATAACATTTGACTTCCTCCCTTGGAATGAATATGGAAAAGATGAGAAAATGCATCTTACTTGAGGTTTTCTAGTCAAATCGCTTTTAAACTGTTTTCTGGCTGGACAGCAGTGCTAGGATGCAGGTGGCATGTGAACACGGTCTGTCACCATCTGTCACCATCAAAGGGTTAGCTCCTCCTGTTCCCTGCCGAGCGTACCTATGACATCTTACTAAATAACTGATGCTTTGTGGCTTCTTCATTCAGATTGTTTTCTAGAGACATGCTGGGAGCACTTGTCTAGAAGTGTCCCGTAGTCAGTGAGGAGCCATTTTCATAGTGGCTCACTCTTGTGATGTTCCTTTTCTTTTTTTTATTTTCTGTTTTGCCTTTGACCATTCTTGTGGGTTTATGGCCCAAGATTGTGGAGCTGGAGAGAGCATATACCACTCTTCTAAAGGACCTGAGTTCTTTTCACAACACCAACATCGAGTGGATCAAGATCACCTGCTCCATGGGATCCTACTCCATCTTCTGGCCTCCTTGGGAATTGGCAAACACATGCACACACCCACATACGGACACACAAACACATATGTAATTAAACATAAAAAAAAAACCCTTTTGAAGAACCTATATTGTTGGGCTGCTCTTGCAGAGGACCCAGGTTCAATTCCCAGTATCTGGTGGCTAAGAACCATCTATAACTCCAGTTCCTGGGGATCTGACACTCTTCTGACCTCTGTGGGCATTGCACAACATGGTTGTACTTACATACATGGAGGCAATATACTAATAAACATAAAATAAAAAAAATATTAAAAAAGAACCTGTATTGCCAGAATCAACATTATTTATTATTACTGTTTCTAGTTTTTGCATTTTTGCCTTTGAAATTTTAGGCTCCATGATCTTGTAGGAGTCAGAGCTTGTCCTAAATTCCTAACTTTTTTCAGTAAAAATATGAAGAATTTAATGATGAAGTTGTATCAGCATGCTATTAATGGAAGAAGGGGGTGTTTTAATAAAAATAGTTTTCCATTTGCCCATTTCAATTTAATGTTGAGCAAAACATGTCATTGGCCATTTTGTAAAAACAAACCAGCTGGGCCTGGTAGCACATGCCTTTAATCTTAGCACTTAGGAGGCAGAGGCAGACAGATTGGATCTCTGTGAGAATGAGGCCATCCTGTTCTACATAATGAGTTCCAGGCCAGCTATGGTTACAAGGAGATGTTGTCTCAAAAAGACCAAAACAAACAAACAAGCAAACAAACAAATAAAAAAACCCCAAACCAACAACAAAAAAGAAAAACAACCAAATTGAATGCCACAGGGCTTATACACAGATACAATAGTGAATGGGGCAAGAGAAAGTTAGAAAAGAAAAACTGTAGTCATTAGGACGTGGCAGAACTAAATTGTAGTTTGCTTTTTTTTTTTAATTTTTTAAAAAATTTTATTTATTTCTTTATGTGTATGAATGTACTGTCTGCATGCAGGTTTGTGCACCTGTGTCATGCAATGCCGCGGAGGTCAGAAGAGGGTGTCGGATTCCCCTGGAACTGGAGTTCTCCTGGAATTGGAGTTTCAGATGGTTCTCGGCCGCCATGTGGGTGCTGGGGATCGAACCTGGGTCCTCTGCAAGAGCAGTCGGCGCTCTTAACTGCTGGGCCATCTCTCCAGCCCAATTGTAGTTTTCTTTTAATAACTGAGGATGCAGATAATTTATTATGCTTTTTAGATAGGGTCTCACTGTATAGTATGTAGTCCAGACTGGATTTTAGATCCTCCTGAAAATGCCTATCAAGTGCTGGGATTAAATTACAACAACTCATTTATGTAGCCCAACACATAAATTTTATCTTTTTGTTTGTTTGTTGCCTTTTTGAGACAGGGTCTCTCTATTGCCCCAGCTGTCCTGAAACTCACTGCGTAGACCAGGATGGCCTTGAACTCACAGAGATCTGCCTGCCTCGGCCTGCTCAGCATTTGTGAATTGAATCTTCTTCCATTTTCAGCTGTCTAAGGGTCTCCTTTAGTGACTGATCTGCCAGACTAACCACTCTGCTCATGTGAAGGCCTGGCTGGGCTGGGGTTTTCATCCCAGGACACTCACACACAAGCTTGTCAGGTTAATGCTGGATGCCAGAAGGAGTCTGCAGTTCCTTACAGTCATCCCACTCCTTAAGGTGCTTGAGAGTCTCCTGTCATGGCAGCTGGCTCCCACAGTGATTGGTCCCAGCCTTCGGTTTCAGAGAAAGGACCTCCTGCTAGTGTACTTCCCCTTGCCTGTTTGTCACTTCTCTTTCTTGCTTATGGAAGAGAAGTTTTGGTTGGTGAATTTGGTGAGATTTGCTAAGCATGGTTGGTTTAGGTTCTTTGTTTTTTGTTTTTTCAGTAAATTAATTCCTAGAATGCATGCTTTCTAATCTGATTTTGGCCAGACCAGAATGAAGAATTTGCTCATTAAGGGAGTCGGATTTGTTCAGCTATACAGCTATACAGGGTGGTAGATCTATCTGATTGGGGTTTGAGGCACCCAGAATAGCATAAAGTTTTGGCACTTTTTACTATTCCTTTGACCTTAAAAATTTTTAATAACCTTTATCAAACAATCAACTTAGTTATAACCACATCTATTTTCTTTAAGTTTAATTTTATCAATCTTTCTACAAGTATATTAATCTTCTAACATTTTCATCTATTTCCAGTTTGGAACAATTTTCATCTTACCATACACAGTCCTCTCTTCCCAAAGCATTTTTCTTTTCTTTTATCATTTTTTTTTTGCCAGAAATGTATCTCATATGTTTAGCCTTTTAATATCCATTTTAAAATTATTTATTTGTTATTTTGTGTTTGTTTGTCTTTGAGAGAGAGTTTCCCTGTAGCCAGCTGGCCTGAAACTCACGTAGACCAAGTTGACCTCAGTGTCACAGAGATCCTCCTGCCTCTGCCTCCCAGATTCTGGAATTACAGGTGTGTGCCACTACATCTGGCCAGATTTATTTATTTTTATTTTATAATTGTTTTGCCTGTGTGAATCTAAGTGTACTGGTTCATGCAATGCCTGTGGGGCCAGAAAAGGGAATTCAACCCCCTGGAACTGGAATTATGGACAGTTGTTAGCTGCCACGTGAGTGCTGAGGATTGCTAGAAGAGCAGCTGCTGCTATTAACTGCTGAGCCATCTCTCCAGCTCCTATCTCCATTTTTTTTTTTTAACATGAGAGTTTTGCTAAGTATTGATCTATTCCTAGTAATTCTACCAAAAAATGGATTAGAAAAATAAGGACTTTTAAATATGATTACTAAAAATTCAGAATTAGTTACAGAGTCTTCCTTAAAGGATAAAGAAAACCAGATGACTTGGTCAACTGAAAAAAAGGAGATCACATCAAAGACTCCATTCTGACTGAAGGAGAAAAATTATACCCAGGTAATTCTACCAGTTCCTTTACTATAAAACTCAAGGAGATGAATTTTCAGGTTCACATTCTCACATGAAACATGAGCCAGCTTCATCTGAGGTCACATCTATGCGGATTTCAAAAATGCTGGATGATTCATCTTCAACTACATTGGCAACTGAGTACCCCAAGTAACTGAACATTTCTCTCACTTTTTGTTTCTTAAACTCTTTCATAATTAGATATTTTTCATCATTTCTGATATTTAATATTTTACTTGGTATATTCCTAAATGATAAAATATATGAATTTTGGTTTTAATGAAGTTACAAATGAAGATATTTCCTTTCATCAGTCATGTTTTTGGTTATGATTATTTGCATACCCAGAACCTTATTTGAAACCTTAATTGAAACTAGTGTCCTCTTGCAGAGGACCCGGGTTTGATCCTCAGCACCCACATGGCGGCTGAGAACCATCAGTAACTCTGATTCCAGGAGAACTCCAGTTCCAGGGGAATCTGAAACCCTCTTCTGACCTCTGCAGCATTGCACGACATGGGTGCACAAACCTACATGCAGACAGTACATTCATATACATAAATAAATAAATTAAATTTTAAAAAATTTAAAAAAGGTATTTTTCATTATTCAATATAACTTGGATTTAAAAGCCTAGTTTTTAAATTGCTTAATCAAATATATATATACTAAATCAACCAATGAGATCAAACTCTGTAACATGCTCAGATGTTTAACAAAGTAACTTAAACTATTTACTGTAGTTAGAGAGCCCTAAAGATCTGTGTTAACTCTTCTTATTGAAACTGTAAAAACAGACATCAGTCTTGAATAACAAAAATAATCATGTTTTATACCTTCAGTTCTTATGATTAAATTAATTCAGTATCTAAGGTATCCTATATAGTACAAATAACTGGGATTAAAAAACAAAACCTAAACAGTGTTTTTATTTTACTTATAAAAGGAAATGGGCCGGGCATCGTGGTGCACGCCTTTAATCCTATCACTCAGGAGGCAGAGGCAGGCGGATCTTTGTGAGTTCAAGGCCAGCCTGGTCTACAGAGTGAGTTCCAGGACAGGTGGGGCTACAGGGAGACCCTGTCTCGAAAAGACCAAAAAAGAAAAAAAAGAAAAAAAAAAAAAAGGAAATGGACAATACTAGAGTGACTTTCTAGAGATCCATTTCTAACCATTAAAATAAAAACAAAAGGGCTGGAGATATGGCTCAGAGGTTAAGAGCACTGACTGCACTTGCAGAAGACCCAGGTTCAGTTCCCAGTACCCACGCCTAACAACTGTTTGAAGCTCCAGTTCCAGGGGATCTGTGGGTCTCTTCTGACCTTTGTAGGCATTGCATGCATAGGTGCATTTACATACCTGCAGGCAAAATATTCATACACATAAAATAAAAATGAATTAAACTAAAAAGTAAAATTTGGTTGTGCCTATAAGTATAAAATTCTGATTTCTATAGGTCTGATTTTGTGTTTCTTTCATCATTATTAATATTTGGTACATGAATGAAGAAAATCTTGCTAAAAGAAAATTTAAAGAAGTGCTGAGGCGGGCTGGAGAGATGGCCTAGCGGTTAAGAGCGCCAACCGCTCTTACAGAGGACCCGGGTTCGATCCCTAGCATCCACATGGCGGCCGAAAACCTTCTGAAACTCCAATTCCAGGAGAACTCCAGTTCCAGGGGAATCTGACACCCTCTTCTGACCTCCTCGGCATTGCACGACACGGATGCACAAACCTGCATGCAGACAGTACACTCATACACATACAGAAATAAATAAAATAAAATAAAATAAAATAAAGAAGTGCTGGGGCTATAGGGAGACCCTGTCTAAAAAAACAAAACAAAACAAAACAAAAACCAAAACCGAAAAAACCCCCACAAATTTGCCAGGCATGGTCATGCACACCTTTAATCCCAGCATTTGGGAGGCAGAGGCGGGCAGATCTCTGTGACTTCAAGGCCAGCCTGGTATAC
This sequence comes from Rhizomys pruinosus, assembly GCA_009823505.1. NCBI lineage: Eukaryota > Metazoa > Chordata > Mammalia > Rodentia > Spalacidae > Rhizomys > Rhizomys pruinosus. Next base: position 6,224,418 of record VZQC01014413.1, on the reverse strand, counting down.
ATAGTGAGTTCCAGGCCAGCTGGGGCTGCCGGGCATGGTGGCACTTGCCTTTAACCCTAGCACTTGGGAGGAAGAGGCAGGCAGATCTTTGTGGCTTCAAGGCCAGCCTGGTCTATAGAGTGAGTTCCAGGCCAGCTGGGGTTATAGGGAACCCTGTCTTAAAAAGACCAAAAAGAAAAACATTACCAGGCCAGCTGGGACTACAGGGAGACCCTGTCTTGAAAAAGACAAAAAGAAAAAAAGAAAAAAAGAAATTGAAATAAAATAAAATAAAAAGACTTATTTACTCCAAATATATTTATATTTGATAGTTCACAGTATACAAATAACTGTAAACACAGGCAGATATATAATCAATAAAATGCATGTTACTTTCATCTGTTACTTCTACTCTATTAGGCTAAGTAGCACTCTCGATCATTTTAAGTATGACATATAAATGTTATATAAGATACAGCAGACAAAAGGAAAAAAATCAGTCAGATCTGGATCGTGCTTGCTAAGAGTTTTGATATGATCTAGTAGTTTCTTTGATACTGGCTTTACCAGCTATTCCCCTTTCCTGGAGACTGTTCTTCCTACCTCATTTACATCAGACCCTAGGAAGCATTTCCTACCAATGCCGGACATTAAAAATACATAATAAATAATATGTGGCCCCCACATGCACAAAAATATGATCTTGGCCAATAAGGGGAACTGTGAACAACAGTTTCCAGAAAAAATTTGCATCTTGGACTGAGATTTCTGCAAGGCTGATCAACTGATTAGCATTAGCATTTCAATGATGAGTATGGAATTTTACAGGGTCTAGAGTGGGCCATCTTCAGCCACTTAAATAGCCTCCTTTCCATCCCCCCCCCCCCGCCCCCAGGTCTAACTTAAATCTCGTGACTAACACAAAAAAGAAAAACTTTTGCAATATATTAACTTAGCAGACCACTAGATTCCACAAACTTAAAGGCTAAGACTACTGTCAATAGCATCAAAGTCAATAGCAACAGTCTCCCCACTTTGCTATTACCTGCCTCTCTCATGTCTCTACCAACCTATTTGAAAAGTCTTGATTTATGGCTTTCTTTACTGTGTTACTATAAAAACGTCACGAAACTGTTATCATGTTGGAATATGGAATTTGGGTTGACTTAAATCTGTGCTCCTGGGAGCCTCTATTGGGGAATTGGCTCCATTGGACTGGCCTGTGGGCACATCTGTGGAGTATTGTCTTGATTGTTCAGCAATGTGGGAGCGCCCAGCTCACTATGGGTGGTGGCCCCTGGGCAGGTTGTTGTGTACCGTATAAGAAGTCAGGCTGGGCATGGGCCAGAGGAGCAAGCCAGTAAGCAGCGCTCCTCCTCCATGGCCTGTGCTTCGCCTCCCGCCTCCATGTTCCTGCCTTGGGCTCCCTGAGTGATGAACTGTGACCCAGGAGATGTGAGCTGAATAAACCCTTTCCTCCCCCCCCCCAAAAAAAAAAATCTGTGCTCCTGGGCTACGGTCACTCATATTTGGCTCAAGAATAAACTACGTCTGCCCAGCCTGGTGGCGCACGCCTTTAATCCTAGCACTCAGGAGGCAGAGGCAGGTGGATCTTTGTGAGTTCAAGGCCAGCCTAGTCTACAGAGTGAGTTCCAGGACAGCTGGAGCTACAGGGAGACCCTGTCTCGAAAAGACCAAAAAAAATAAATAAATAAAAATAAAATAAAATAAAGAATAAACTATGTCTTATCCACTTTGAGATGAGAGTGGTACATTTGAATTAACAATGCCACAAATGGAAAATTCCATATCCAACCTCATAACACTTTGTAGTAAAAATGCAAGTACACTATAATATTTTATAAAATTATTTTCAGCCATGGGAAGGGAAAACCCCAGTGTAGAGCACAAGGGCAGAACTGATGGTGGTTTGGGCTTGCCAAAGAGGAGCCTTCAAACATGACATCTTTCAGCCTAATAAAGAAAAAAATCATAAGCTGAAGATGCTAAAACCTATGATATATGTGGCATGCATATGTGCGTATTTTGGAGTGATGTATATTGGAAGGAATAACAACAGAAAGACTCCATCAAAGAACTGACTGAAATGGTGAACTTCTGCTCCAAACAGTAAACTTCTGTATCGAGAATTTTGAGAGAGACTGAGAAAAAGATGAAAAATATGTTTGGCAGAATGCGTGAGCTCTGGTGGGGTGGGGGGGCAGGGAGGGGGGCACGGGTCTAGATTTGACTGGAAATTTTGTATGAAATGCACAGTGCTTCAATAAAAAATTGGCTTTAAAAAAAGAGAATTCATAAAATGTCACAAATTATCAATAAATATGATAATAAGTATGTTCAAAAATTATTTTCAGACCATATATATAAGTTGTATGTAGAAATATAAATGCATTTCATGTTTTAACTTGGATCCCAAGAGATTATGTGTATGTAAATATTTCAAAATCTGAAGAAGACTCAAAATCTAGAATATTTGTGGTTTCAAGCATTTCAGATAAGGGATTCTTAAGTAACATTTCATTTTAATAAGACTCAGAAAGATGAAGAAACATGACTTCCTCCAAGCCATGCAGAGTGGCGATTAGAATCTGTTCTAGCTGTACCTGAAGCCAATGCTGTGGATTTCAGTCTGAGCCCTCCCTCTCTCAGCTTTCTGCTTGTGGAGGGGAGAAAAAGGAAGAATGTGTTGTTTTTTAAGGCTGGCTGATTTCTACCCAGTAGGTTTTCCAAATGACCTAAAACTCAGGAGCCATTAAGGAAGATGATTCCATTCAGAAACCATCTTCCCTTCCAACGCTCCTCACTTCTTTCCCCAGCATCTTCCCAGCTGAGACAATTACTGTCCCTAACACTGGGATGTACAGAGAGGCCATCTGTTCAACCAGGAAGAGCTGTCATCTTTATGGTCCTTTAATGACCATTGCCTGGGTTATAGAAATTACATTTGACAGTGGAAGATGCTGGGTCTCTGACAGCTATTTTGTTTTGCCATTTCGTTTTTTGCAAAAAGAATCTGAAACAACTCAGACGTTGGGGGATTTGGGGTGGGTGGGTGGGTAGAGAAGGAACAATTCCTTAAGAGGTGTGGAAGGTAGAATGATTATTTTCTAAAGATGACCGTGTGTTTCTCCCTGGTGTCTCTTATGGGGAAAGAGTTTTCAAACTTTGGGATATAACAAACAGAAATCAGCAACAAAAGAGTTAATAGATGTCTGTATCCATTCATCCCTTTTGTTTCTGGAAAATTAGATGTGGCTGCCACTGCTGGAGATTTCCCTGGGCTCCCTCAGTTAATAATTACCAACCCAGCCCTTTCAATATTCTTCAAAATGACTGAAAAAAAGCGGCGGCTCCCAGTCAAGATCCCCACAGGAAACTGCCACTAATGCAAGTTTCCGTGAAATGCTTCCTTCTGCAGGTGTTGCTGGGCCTTGAACTGGACACCCTAGAGAAGGGTACAAACAGCAGTGACTGTTTTCAGCTGAATACTTTAGCAACTGCCTTTCTGGTTAAAGAGAACACGCCAAAGACTAAATGCCAGCCAGCAGGATAAGGATTTAATTACCCCTCCCACTGAAGCTGGTGAGAACCCAAAGCAGTCATTTCCTGGCAGAAACTATTACCACAAAACAAATTCAATTGATTTCTGCCCACTCCTCCTATTCACTGCAAATCTGAGAGAACAAACAATTCCAGCTGGTTAAACCAAAGATCCCGGCAGGATGGCTTCCATTTGCCAACCTTCTGGGAGCCAGAAGAAGCAGGGACTGCAGTGCTAGGCCATGTCTAGGACTCCAAAACTCCCGGGTGGTCTAGAGTCTTGACATCCTCTGCGCTCTGGGCTGCCTCCTCTAAGCACTCCCTCGGGAAGGTGCTCCGCCAATGACTAGATGTTCCAGCTCTTCACTGAGCATTTGTGCAACAGTCACATCACTGCTAAATTATAAATGAAGACTTGCTTCAAACACAGGCAATCATCCTAGCCCTTTGCTAATGCTTGTCAAGATGCTAGAATTTGTCAGTCAACAAATTATCAGCAGAAGATACAGTAAGATTTGAAAGAAGATTTGGCAAGACAGGACATGGTGCTTACTGGACCTCATTTGGTGGCCATGGGAAGAGAAAACCCCAGTGTGGAATACAAGGGCAGAACAGAGCACAAGGGTAGTTTGGGCTTGCCAAGGAAGAGCCTTCAGACATGACATCTTTCAGCCTAATAAAGAAAAAAAAAATCATAAGCTGAAGATGCTAAAACCTATGATATATGTGGCATGCATATGTGCATATTTTGGAGTGATGTATATTGGAAGGAATAACAACAACAACAACAACAGCAAGACTGGGTCAAAGATCTGACTGAAACAGTGAACTTCTGCTCGAAACAGTAAACTTCTGTATCAAAAATTTTGAGAGAGACTGAGAAAAAGATGAAAAACACATTTGGCAGAATGCATGAGCTCTGGTGGGGCGGGGGGACAGGGAGGGGGACAAAGGTCTAGATTTGATTTAAAATTTTGTATGAAATGCACAAAACTTTAATAAAAATTGGCTTTGAAAAAAAAGATAGAAGATTTGGAGCACAGTAGGTTTGCTTTTCTGTGTTTACTGATTTCCTTTCTTTCCCAGGTACATGTATCTCTTCCCTTAGAATATTTTCAAGGCAGGGGCAAAAATTATATAAGGAGGGTATATTTGAAAGGTGGGGGGCTGGAGAGATGGCTCAGTGGTTAAGAGTACTGACTGCTCTAGCAGAGGACCTGGGTTTGATTCCCAGCACCCACATGGTGGCTAAGAACCTTCTTTAAGCCGGGTGGCATATGCCTTTAATCCTAGCACTTGGGAGGCAGAGGCAGGCAGATCTCTGTGAGTTCAAGGCCAGCCTGGTCTACAGGGCTAGTTCCAGGCCAGCTGGGACTATAAGGAGACACTGTCTCAAAAACACCAAAAAAAAAAAAAAAAAGGTGGAAGTCCTACTTTGATCTATAATTGACTTGTAGGACTTGTAACATAAACTTGTAGTTTATGGTTTTTTTTTGATAAACCCTGAGTCACTGTAACTTCCCTCCCAATTAATCGGAAATCGCCATCCAACATGCTAAATTATTACCTCAATAATTATCTCTCATTATCATGTCATACAATTAGTCCACGACTCCAGTCTACGATTACCCCTTGTATTTGTAAAGCCAGCCGTGGTGGTACATGTCTGTAATCCCAGTATGCTGAGGTAGGGGGTTAATTGCAAACTTGAGTCCAGCCAGAGGTATGTAGCAAGACCATGGAGGAACAAAGACCAAAGATGCAGTTAAAATCAGGTGCTTAAACTGAACTAGACAGAGAATCCTTGGCTGTGAAGAAGCAAGGAAACCATGTGTAGAAAACAAAAGAATTACAGTTACTTAACAAGGTTTGTACAGAGTTCTCTTGGTCTCAACTTCTCATTCTTGGAGATAAAAAATGTTACTTTTTTTCTAGTATAGGGAGAATGCCTTTCCCATGGAAATTTCATCTCCCGCTCTTTAGAAATGACCAAGTTTAAAATGATCTTCTTGCACCTACTGGTTTTCAAATGTGATTAAAAATGTAAAGTAGTTAGCCAGGCATGGTGGCGCACACGTTAAAAAATCCTAGCACTTGGGAAGGCAAGCGGCAGATCTTTGTGAGTTCAAGGTCAGCCTGGTCTACAGAGTGAGTTCCAGGACAGCTGGGGGCTACAGAGAGAACCCTGTCGTTGAAAAGACCAAAAAAAAAAAAAAAAAAAAAAAAAAGTAAGTAGTTGTCTGGGCAGGGTGGAACATGACTGTGATCCCAGCACTCAGGAGGCATAGGCAAGCAGTTTTCCATGAGATCAAGGCTAGCCTGGTCTACACGGTGAGTTCTAGGCCAGCTGGGGCTACAGGGAAACCCTATCTCAACACACACACACACACACACACACACACACACACACACACACAAAACAACAACCCCTCCAAAACCCAAAATAACCCCCTTTCCCCAAAAAGAAACAAAAAAACCCTTATGTAACCAACATGGCAGAACAGCTTATCTTCATCATTTACTTGTGAGGTCCTTCCCATCCTGTTCTGTTCCAAGTGCTCAGCCTGTTGGCATGCACTGCATACCATACCTTGGGGATTTCATGCTCTTGGCCCAATACTTCTGAATTAAATGTAGTGATGAACATTTTAAAAGCTCATATTTTATACAAATAATATGTAGGCGTTAGAAAATGTAAGCTCTGAGAAATTGTTTCCTTTATGTTCATCCCTTTGGGACAGAGAAAACAAATGACAAAGACAAAAACCAGATGTTGAGGTATTTTGAGGAACTTTTAAAGACAGTATATAAAAATAATTGATGAGCCTAATTTATTTTCAAGTAACTGAAGGCAATGAAAATACCACAGAGAGAAAGGGAAGAGATAGTCTGAGTGTGCCCTTGATTGAGCTATGGTGATTTATTTGCTAAGTCACAAAATGAACCTAGTGGTCTGGATAACCATTTAAAAACAAAAGGAGGACAAATAATAGAATGAAACTAACCAGAGACAGTTTTGAAATTTGTATCAAGTGTGTGGAGGGGAAGACCGAATTGTATATCAACCAACAGAATTCTTGTTCTGAGTTGAGGTCAGAAATGTATCACTGTCAAGATAGAAGGCTGAAATCTTACAGACTGAGCTGAACAAAGAGCCATTGTGAGAAGAATCTGGCACCTGGGTGACAATCTTCAGCAGACTGAAGAAGAAAAAGAAATAAGCTATTGCACCCAGTCAGAAGTTTCTGCTCTGATAACAACTTTGCCCTGCCTGGCTAATGGAGGTGGTTTGATCCCTGCCCTGCCAAATGCACCATTAATACTTCAGAGCCTGGCACACCCCCTCCGGAGGAAATGCTCTCTTGCCAAGGGCTTCTCCCACGTCACTCCCCATTCCAGTTGAAGGCTTTTTGCCTCAGCTTCCTATGCCTTGGGACCTTGGCTGAAAATGACCTTAGGCTTAAGGGGATACAAGGGCCATCCTCCTGGAGTCAGTAGTGTTCACTTAATTCATCTGAGATTAAATCTTACTATGTAATTAAATCTTAGCAAGAAATGGTAATGCTATGGAGTGAGAAGACAGCTAGTGGTTTGGAATATAGCCCAGTGTGTTATTAAAATGTACAGAGCAAGCACACAATGGGCTGTGCTAAATAACTTGTAGAGACACTGACCTTAAACATGCAAACAGGTGTTCTAGAAAGCAGAGGTCAGGGAGAGCGTAAATCAGTGATTCCTGGAGGCCCCAGGCCGCTAGCTGTCATCAAAGGTCAGTCCTGCCGACTATTATTAATTGATGAGCTCTGGAAAGCTGCTGACTGTGTGTCAGCTTTCACATTGCCTGAGAACATGAAGTGTGGCTGTACTGACAGGGCGAGGTGCCAGGAACCAAGTGAACTCACTTTGGTCTTCAAGTTATTACTGAAAAAGAAAAAGCAAAACATAAAGTTCTTATCTTCCTAATTTTTCTTCTTCATGTGAGAACACAGGATGGGAAAATGAGCTTCAGACGGAGCTTAGAGGCCTCATTTGCAAGCTCGTTTTCCTTTTCTATCTCCTTCCTGCTAGTTAGTGGCCACGGGGGAGCCCAGGGCTCCGGCTTTCAGGCTCCAAATCTTCTGTTTTTCTTTTCAGTGTCTCTCTGCCTAGGGACACAAGCCCTTGGTCCCCAACTGCTCTGCCAACTCTGGGGAGGAATTGGGTCTCTGGAAACATTCAGCTCTTTCATTCCCTTGAAATTCTGAACCTAGACAGGGGAGGGGGACCTTAATGTGTGTATCCCTCCTCCATGGGAGATACATTCCAAGACCTCAAGGGATGTCAGAAACCACAGATAGTACCAATCCAATATGCATTATACTTTTTATATACATGTTTTCTAGACATATGATAAAGCTGAATTTGAAAAATGGGCACAGTAAGAAATTAACAATAAAATAGACAATCGTCACAATAGAAGGTAGGGAAATTCTCTCTTCCTCGGTACTCTGAACTCTGCTCACCCATTACAATGGTGTGAGACCATGCAGTATCTGTGTGATGAGTGTATGGCATAAGTATTGTGATGTAGTATTAGAGTATTATTGATCTCCTGATGTTGTAGCAAACTTATAAACTGTTTACTTCAGGAACTTCCCATTTATTTTTGGATCACAGGTGACCACAGGTAACTGAAAGTGCAGAAACGGGCATGGTGGATGAGGGAACCTCGGTGAAGCATTCGACCTTTCAGAGATTCTCTTTCTGTTTCTCCCTGTCTTTTACATTTACATATTCAGAGCTCCTTACTCTGAACCACCCTCAGAAAACGGGCTGTCTTAGTTAGCATCTCTATTGCTGTGACAAAACACTCTGACCAATACCAACTTGGGGAGGAAAGGGCTTCTTTTCTCATACATCTTCCAGGTCACAGTTCATCACTGAGGGAAGCCAACGCAGAACCTGGAGCACAGACCACGGAGGAATGCTGCTTACTGGCTTGCTCCACTGACCGGTGCTCAGCCTGCTTTCCTTTTTTTAAAAAAATATATTTTATTAATTATTACTATTATTGTCTTTTCGAGACAGGGTCTCCCTGTAGCCCCAGCTGACCTGGAACTCACTCTGTAGACCAGGCTGGCCTTGAACTCACAAAGATCCGCCTGCCTCTGCCTCCCGACTCCCGAGTGCTAGGATTAAAGGCATGTGCCACCACGCCCGGCTTTTATTATTTTTATTTATGTGTATGAGTGTATTGCCTGCATGTAGGTAGCTGCACTTATGTGCATGCAATACCTGCAGAAGTCAGAAGAGGGACATCAGATCTCCCCTGAAACTGGAGTTACAGATAGCTGTTGGCTGCCATGTAGGTGCTGGGAATTTGAACCCTGGTCCTCTGCAGGAGCAGCCAGTGCTATTAACTGCTGAGCGATCTGCTCCAGCCCCAGGACCCACTGCCCAGGCTGGGCCCTCTCACATCACTGAACAATAAGAAGCTACCCCACAAAATAGGCCACAGGCCACTCCAATGGAGGAAGTTCCTCAATTGAAGTTTCCCCTACCCAGTGTGTCAAAGTTGACAACTGAAGCCATCCAGCACAGGGCCAGAGATTTGACTGCTGACTAGGGTCCAACCTCTCTACTTGGAGATTTAATGGGTTAGAGAATTTGGAAAATCAGAAGAAATCATAATCTGGACAGAGTCTAGATGTTTATAAAACATTTATGCAGTAACTATAATATTCCCAAGGTGTTTCAGAACTTGGCTTATAAGAAACAAACTTTCATCTAGTGGTGATTCTAGTTGTACAGTTATCTAACCCTCATTCCATCTAAGAGTCTTTTTCTCTCCTGCTTTCTCTTCTGTAAAGCATTTATTCCTGGGGCGTAGCAAGCAATTGCCCCAAAGTTGGGCTGACAAGCTTCAGAGCCCGTCAGTACCTCCCACTCAGCCCTTGTGTTGGAGAGCACAGACACAGCAGTCATGGCTGCTGCTGGCTCCCACCACCAGAGAAGTCTGGCCAGTCCACTCAGAGCCCACAGCTAAAGGCACACACAGCATCCGGGGTCAGGCCTTCCAAATGCCCAGAAAAGTCAGCTCTCACGATGCTCTTCTCTGCAAAAGGATCATTGCTGAGGTCAAATGGCTTCCATCAATAGTCAGCAAATCAGAAGCTCCACCAGAAATAGACTCCTGTCCAGTACTCCTGAAATGCAGGCAGGAACTTCAAACACCGCAAATCCCAGGAGCAGGAAGGGAAGTCACCCAGAGTCCTTGCCCCTAATAAAATCTAAGAGCTCTTGCTGAGGTCAGACTATTTCTCGCAACTTCCAGTGTGTCACCATCTTGCCCAAGCCTACCAGAGCTCTGAAAAGTGCTCCAGAGGAACCTGCGATTGCTAAGTAGCTGCCCAGTTAGCTGTGCATTTGCTTAGTGGAAGAGCAGGGTTCTGCACTTAAGCTGGGTATGAAGAAACTGCCTGTGGGGCTGGCCTCAGGAGGTAGGAGTACAGCCTGCAGGACACTGGTGATGAGTGCCAGCCTCACAGGAGTCCTCCTGACTGAATGGTTCACACACACAGATGGTGGACTCTGAGGGCGACTGCCCCGTTAGACGGAGCGGAGGTGAAATGGCATCTAGACACTGTGTGGGCTAAAATGCTGTAGAAGATCCTCCAAATTCGAATCCTCGTCCTCTGCTTGAGAGCGCACCGTCTGTCAGCTGGGCCACGTCACTGTCTTTCCTGCCTTGGTGTCCCATCTATAAAATGCTTATGAAAATCAACAAATCTAAAAAAAAATACTGGTGGTATAGAACCTAGTTCCCCTGGGCGCAACAACCATTATATAACTGTTATAAATGTTATCTACTTTAAAAATTATGGTTCTAGCTAGGCATGGTGGGCACACATCTTTAATCCCAAGCACTCAGGAGGCAGAGGCAGGCGGATCTCCTGCGAAGTTCAAGGGCCAGCCTGCTCTACAGAAGAAATTCCGGGACAGCTGGGACTAACAGGGGATGTCCTGTCTTGAAAAAGACCAAAAAAAAAAAAAAAAAATTATAAGTTTGTATCCAACAAACTTATAATTATTTAACAATGGATTTTCTAGTGAGATAGAACTGAACTACCCCATCTGGTGTGACTATGACCCATCCAGTTTTCTTGTTTGTTTTTGTTTTGTTTTTGTTTTTTGTCTTTTTGAGACAGGGTCTCCCCTTTAGTCTGGATGGCCTGGACTGGAGTTAAAGACGGCTCTCAGGCACCATAGTGGGTGGCTGGGGATCAAACCTGGGTCCTCTGCAAGAGCAGTCAGTATCTTAAACCACTAAGCCATTCTCCAGCCCCAATCATCCACTAATTTTCTTTACTTCTGTTTTGTCTTGCAGAGTCCCCCCCCACCTTTCCTTGGTGGAGTTCTTAAACCACTTCCTGCTTGGAATTTCCTGATTGAAAAATTTCTATTTGCTTAAAGAATGCTAAGATCTAATGGTCCACAATTCATTTTTTTTTTAAACAATGTATCAACCACAAAATTAAATGAATTAAATAAATGAATTCCTTCAATCATTGTCTGGAATATAATAAGCTCCATTCAGATGATTGGCGTTAATATCTCTGCATAAGACTTAACTCTCTGGGCTCTAGGACTGCATTCAAACAGAAAAGCTAGCTGAGCACCAGCTTTGCCCAGCTCTGCTTCCTGACGGGGTCACTGTGAGCACGCACTGCCTCAGACTGCTGCCGCCACGACTTCCTCATCAGGATGGGCTGTACGCTCAAACTGCAAGCCTTCCCTGCCGTAAATCAGTTTTATCAGGCTTGGTTTCGCTAAGCAGCTCTGGTGGGCCACTTGCAGTAATCCTCCTGCTCCAGCATTCTTGAGGGCTGCGACTACAGGCCTGGGCTACCACACCAATTGATTGAAACTGTAGCAAACATTCTCATTTCTGAAAGGTATTTGATGTCTCCAACAACTCCCCATAACAGTAACAAGCCCAGACCCACTGCGCAATTTGTACGTACTTGGCAAGCTGCTTCTCTGCATCCTCACACAGTTCCAGAAGCCCCATCAGAATGGCCGAAAGGTCCATGTATGGCTCCCACACGGTGAACCCACATCCGATCAGGTCAATGGCTGTCTTCCAGATGGTGCTATGAGGAGGAAGTTTGGGACTGGGAGGCTGTAGCAGTAAAAATGTCAGCACCTTGCCTAAATGACAAAATGAAATTCGGAATGGTAATTATAATCTGAAAATACAAACGCACTTCAATGTTTTTCACAAAAAGGGTTTAATAATCAGCTATAAAAGACTTTGAGCTTGGGCTGGAGAGATGGCTCACGTAGAGCACGTGACTGCTCTTGCAACAGGACCTGGGTTCGATTCCCAGCACATGGCGGCTAAAAAAAGAGGTGTTACAGACTTGCAAACCGGAAACCACAAAGGATGCTTGAAGTTTTCATTTCTGAAAAGCCTAAATGTTCATCTCCACAGCCACCTCAGCCAGACTTCTGAGTCCTTCCTGATGACTGTGAGCTCTGCCCAGATGTGATTGTGTCCATGTCTTCTGATGACGTCAGAAGGAGGGTCATTGTGAAGTCTCAGCCAGCAGATGTAAGGGAGCTGTAGAGCAGGCTGGTTCTTGAGCAGGTGCTCTCGTGCTGGTGGTGGTTGTGGTTTGTGTGGTTTGGTGAGTCGGTGGTATTTGCGAGTTCTGTGCTTTTGTGTTTGGGAATTTTTATTTTTACATTTTGGTTTGTTTTTTTTTTTTTATTTTGAGAGTGTGTGTGACTGTGTGTGTGTTATTTAATTTTTTGGTTTANCTATCCCCCGTTCTTTGCAGACCAACCAATTCAGATTTATGAGAAGATTGTTTCTGGAAAGGTAAGTAGTATTATCATCCTTTCTTTTTTTTTTTGGTCTTTTCGAGCCCGGCTGTCCTGGAACTCACTCTGTAGACCAGGCTGGCCTTGAACTCACAAAGATCCGCCTGCCTCTGCCTCCCGAGTGCTAGGATTAAAGGCATGTGCCACCACGCCCGGCTTTATTATTTTTATTTTATGTGTATGAGTGTATTGCCTGCATGTAGGTAGCTGCACTTATGTCATGCAATACCTGCAGAAGTCAGAAGAGGGCATCAAATCTCCCCTGAAACTGGAGTTACAGATAGCTGTTGGCTGCCATGTAGGTGCTGGGAATTGAACCCTGGTCCTCTGCAAGAGCAGCCAGTGCTATTAACTGCTGAGCCATCTCTCCAGCCCCAGGACCACCTGCCCAGGCTGGGCCCTCTCACATCACTCAACAATCAAGAAAATACCCCACAAAAATGGCCACAGGCCAATCCAATGGAGGAAGTTCCTCAATTGAAGTTTCCCCTACCCAGTGTGTCAAGTTGACAACTGAAGCCATCCAGCACAGGGCCAGAGATTTACTGCTGACTAGGGTCCAACCTCTCTACTTGGAGATTTAATGGGTTAGAGAATTTGGAAAATCAGAAGAAATCATAATCTGGACAGAGTCTAGATGTTTATAAAACATTTATGCAGTAACTATAATATTCCCAAGGTGTTTCAGAACTTGGCTTATAAGAAACAAACTTTCATCTAGTGGTGATTCTAGTTGTACAGTTATCTAACCCTCATTCCATCTAAGAGTCTTTTTCTCTCCTGCTTTCTCTTCTGTAAAGCATTTATTCCTGGGGCGTAGCAAGCAATTGCCCCAAAGTTGGGCTGACAAGCTTCAGAGCCCGTCAGTACCTCCCACTCAGCCCTTGTGTTGGAGAGCACAGACACAGCAGTCATGGCTGCTGCTGGCTCCCACCACCAGAGAAGTCTGGCCAGTCCACTCAGAGCCCACAGCTAAAGGCACACACAGCATCCGGGGTCAGGCCTTCCAAATGCCCAGAAAAGTCAGCTCTCACGATGCTCTTCTCTGCAAAAGGATCATTGCTGAGGTCAAATGGCTTCCATCAATAGTCAGCAAATCAGAAGCTCCACCAGAAATAGACTCCTGTCCAGTACTCCTGAAATGCAGGCAGGAACTTCAAACACCGCAAATCCCAGGAGCAGGAAGGGAAGTCACCCAGAGTCCTTGCCCCTAATAAAATCTAAGAGCTCTTGCTGAGGTCAGACTATTTCTCGCAACTTCCAGTGTGTCACCATCTTGCCCAAGCCTACCAGAGCTCTGAAAAGTGCTCCAGAGGAACCTGCGATTGCTAAGTAGCTGCCCAGTTAGCTGTGCATTTGCTTAGTGGAAGAGCAGGGTTCTGCACTTAAGCTGGGTATGAAGAAACTGCCTGTGGGGCTGGCCTCAGGAGGTAGGAGTACAGCCTGCAGGACACTGGTGATGAGTGCCAGCCTCACAGGAGTCCTCCTGACTGAATGGTTCACACACACAGATGGTGGACTCTGAGGGCGACTGCCCCGTTAGACGGAGCGGAGGTGAAATGGCATCTAGACACTGTGTGGGCTAAAATGCTGTAGAAGATCCTCCAAATTCGAATCCTCGTCCTCTGCTTGAGAGCGCACCGTCTGTCAGCTGGGCCACGTCACTTCTTCCTGCCTTGGTGTCCTCATCTATAAAATGCTTATGAAAATCAACAAAATCTAAAAAAAAATACTGGTGGTATAGAACCTAGTTCCTGGGCGCAACAACCATTATATAACTGTTATAAATGTTATCTACTTTAAAAATTATGGTTCTAGCTAGGCATGGTGGCACACATCTTTAATCCCAAGCACTCAGGAGGCAGAGGCAGGCGGATCTCTGCAAGTTCAAGGCCAGCCTGCTCTACAGAGAGAATTCCGGGACAGCTGGGACTACAGGGAGATCCTGTCTTGAAAAGACCAAAAAAAAAAAAAAAATTATAAGTTTGTATCCAACAAACTTATAATTATTTAACAATGGATTTTCTAGTGAGATAGAACTGAACTACCCCATCTGGTGTGACTATGACCCATCCAGTTTCTTGTTTTGTTTTGTTTTGTTTTGTTTTTTGTCTTTTTGAGACAGGGTCTCCCTTTAGTCCCTGCTGGCCTGGAACTGGAGTTAAAGACGGCTCTCAGTCACCATGTGGGTGCTGGGGATCAAACCTGGGTCCTCTGCAAGAGCAGTCAGTGCTCTTAACCACTAAGCCATCTCTCCAGCCCATCATCCACTATTTTCTTTACTTCTGTTTGTCTTGCAGAAGTCCCCCCCCCCCACCTTTCCTTGGTGGAGTTCTTAAACCACTTCCTGCTTGGAATTTCCTGATTGAAAAATTTCTATTTGCTTAAAGAATGCTAAGATCTAATGGTCCCACAATTCATTTTTTTTTAAACAATAGTATCAACCACAAAATTAAATGAATTAAATGAATGAATTCCTTCAATCATTGTCTGGAATATAATAAGCTCCATTCAGATGATTGGCGTTAATATCTCTGCATAAGACTTAACTCTCTGGGCTCTAGGACTGCATTCAAACAGAAAGCAAGCTGAGCACCAGCTTTCCCAGCTCTCTGCTTCCTGACTGGGGGTGCACTGTGAGCACGCACTGCCTCAGACTGCTGCCGCCACGACTTCCTCATCAGGATGGGCTGCGCGCTCAAACTGCAAGCCTTCCTGCCTTAAATCAGTTTTATCAGGCTTGGTTTCGCTAAGCAGCTCTGGTGGGCCACTTGCAGTAATCCTCCTGCCTCAGCATTCTGAGGGCTGCGACTACAGGCCTGGGCTACCACACCCAATTGATTGACTGTAGCAAAACATTCTCATTTCTGAAGGATATTTGATGTCTCCAACAACTCCCCATAACAGTAACAAGCCCAGCCCACTAGAATCTGTACGTACTTGGCAAGCTGCTTCTCTGCATCCTCACACAGTTCCAGAAGCCCCATCAGAATGGCCGAAAGGTCCATGTATGGCTCCCACACGGTGAACCCACATCCGATCAGGTCAATGGCTGTCTTCCAGATGGTGCTATGAGGAGGAAGTTTGGGACTGGGAGGCTGTAGCAGTAAAAATGTCAGCACCTTGCCTAAATGACAAAATGAAATTCGGAATGGTAATTATAATCTGAAAATACAAACGCACTTCAATGTTTTTCACAAAAAGGGTTTAATAATCAGCTATAAAAGACTTTGAGCTTGGGACTGGAGAGATGGCTCATCGGTTAAGAGCACTGACTGCTCTTGCACAGGACCTGGGTTCGATTCCCAGCACCCACATGGCGGCTAAAAAAAGAAGGTGTTACAGACTTGCAAACCGGAAACCACAAAGATGCTGAAGTTTTCATTTCTGAAAGCCTAAATGTTCATCTCACAGCCCACCTCGGCCAGACTTTGAGTCCTTCCTGTGACTGTGAGCTCTGCCCAGATGTGATTGGTCCATGTCCTCTATGACGTCAGAAGGAGGGTCATTGTGAAGTCTCAGCCAGCAGATGTAAGGCAGTGTAGAGCAGGCTGGTTTCTTGAGCAGGTGCTCTCGGTGGTGTGGTGGTTTGGTGGTTTGGTGGTTTGGTGGTCGGTGGTATTTGCGAGTTCTGTGCTTTTGTGTTTGGGATTTTTTATTTTTACATTTTGGTTTGTTTTTTTTTTTTTATTTTGAGAGTGTGTGTGACTGTGTGTGTGTATATTTAATTTTTTGGTTTAGTTTCTTATTTATTTATTTATTTATTTATTTATTTATTTTTGGTTTAGTTTTCTTTTTGGTGGTGGTGGTAGCCTTGCTACCTGTGATGTGTGACCTGAAGGGTGAAGTGACAGTACGGACCATCCCTGTGGTCATCCTCTCAGATGAGCACCTCAGAGCACAGTATGTTATCCTGAAGACCTTGGGCCAAGGTGGCTTTGCCAAGGTGAAGTTGGCCCACCACTGCCTTACCGGCATTCCCATGGCCATAAAAGTCCTGCAGAAGGAGATGGAGCAGTTCTACTCAATCAGGTCTGAGATGGAGATATTGAAGATGATGGATCATCCCTATATCATCTCCTGGATCCAGGTCATTGAAACAGAGGACAACATCTATCTGGTCCAAGAGCTGGCTGAGGGGAAAAGTCTGTGGAATTGGATCCAACAGGATGGCTACATGCAAGAGAACACCTGCCGGAAAATATTCAAGCAACTATTACAGGCCATGCAGTACTGCCATGACCGAGGCATAATTCACAGGGATCTCAAGCCAGGCAACATCATGGTGGACACCAATGACAGAGTGAAGATCATAGATTTTGGACTTGCTGCCCTATTCAGGCCTGGCAGTAAGCTCTCAAATTTCTGTGGTACTTTAAACTTTTCACCCCCAGAATTCTTCGTGCAAAAACCCTATGATGGCCCAAAAATGGACTGCTGGAGCTTAGGCATTGTTCTGTATTATATGGCAACAGGAACCCTGCCATTTGAAGGGGACAGCACTGAGGAGGTTGGGCATTCTGGGAAGATATGACGTTCCAGCTCACCTTTCTCCAGCGCTGAAGGAGAGGCCAAGAGTGGAGGACATTATAAAGCATCCTTGGCTTCATGAGGAAGAGGGTCCAGAAGACATGAACACTGAAATCCTGGTAACTATGGAGAAAATAGGGTTTGACCCAGGTGAGGTCCTGCAATCTTTAATACTTGAATTGTATGACAAGCCTATGGCAACCTACAGGCTCCTGCAATGCAAAGCACACCAGAAGGGCAAATCCACCAGCCAAGATAAGCCAATGCACTGTGGAGTGACACCACTGATCCCCTCCCCAGTAGAGCCAGCCAATGTCCCTTCAGGCTCATCTTCAAACGCCGAGACTTCTGAGTCCAGCCAGCAGGAAGACAACCTGAGAGTGCCACTCCTGAGGACGGCCAGCAGGAAGACAACCTGAGAAGTGCCACTCCTGAAGACGGCCAGCAGGAAGACAACCTGAGAAGGGCCACTCCTGATGACAGCCAGCAGGACGACAACCTGAGAAGGGCCACCCCTGAGGATGGCCAGCAGGAAGACAACCTGAAAAGGGCCACTCCTGAGGACGGCCAGCAGGAAGACAACCTGAGAAGGGCCACTCCTGATGACAGCCAGCAGGAAGACAACCTGAGAAGGGCCACTCCTGAGGACGGCCAGCAGGAAGACAACCTGAGAAGGGCCACTCCTGATGACAGCCAGCAGGACGACAACCTGAGAAGGGCCACTCCTGAGGACGGCCAGCAGGACGACAACCTGAGAAGGGCCACTCCTGAGGACGGCCAGCAGGATGACAACCTGAGAAGGGCCACTCCTGATGACAGCCAGCAGGAAGACAACCTGAGAAGGGCCACTCCTGAGGACGGCCAGCAGGAAGAGAGGCTGAGAAGGGCCACTCCTGAGGACGGCCAGCAGGAAGACAACCTGAGAAGGGCCACTCCTGAGGACGGCCAGCAGGAAGACAACCTGAGAAGGGCCACTCCTGAGGACGGCCAGCAGGAAGACAACCTGAGAAGGGCCACTCCTGAGGACGGCCAGCAGGAAGACAACCTGAGAAGGGCCACTCCTGAGGACGGCCAGCAGGAAGACAACCTGAGAAGGGCCACTCCTGAGGACGGCCAGCAGGAAGACAACCTGAGAAGGGCCACTCCTGAGGACGGCCAGCAGGAAGACAACCTGAGAAGGGCCACTCCTGAGGACGGCCAGCAGGAAGACAACCTGAGAAGGGCCACTCCTGAGGACGGCCAGCAGGAAGACAACCTGAGAAGGGCCACTCCTGAGGACGGCCAGCAGGAAGACAACCTGAGAAGGGCCACTCCTGAGGACGGCCAGCAGGAAGACAACCTGAGAAGGGCCACTCCTGAGGACGGCCAGCAGGAAGACAACCTGAGAAGGGCCACTCCTGAGGACGGCCAGCAGGAAGACAACCTGAGAAGGGCCACTCCTGAGGACGGCCAGCAGGAAGACAACCTGAGAAGGGCCACTCCTGAGGACGGCCAGCAGGAAGACAACCTGAGAAGGGCCACTCCTGAGGACGGCCAGCAGGAAGACAACCTGAGAAGGGCCACTCCTGAGGACGGCCAGCAGGAAGACAACCTGAGAAGGGCCACTCCTGAGGACGGCCAGCAGGAAGACAACCTGAGAAGGGCCACTCCTGAGGACGGCCAGCAGGAAGACAACCTGAGAAGGGCCACTCCTGAGGACGGCCAGCAGGAAGACAACCTGAGAAGGGCCACTCCTGAGGACGGCCAGCAGGAAGACAACCTGAGAAGGGCCACTCCTGAGGACGGCCAGCAGGAAGACAACCTGAGAAGGGCCACTCCTGAGGACGGCCAGCAGGAAGACAACCTGAGAAGGGCCACTCCTGAGGACGGCCAGCAGGAAGACAACCTGAGAAGGGCCACTCCTGAGGACGGCCAGCAGGAAGACAACCTGAGAAGGGCCACTCCTGAGGACGGCCAGCAGGAAGACAACCTGAGAAGGGCCACTACTGAGGACGGCCAGCAGGAAGAGAGGCTGAGAAGGGCCACTCCTGAGGACGGCCAGCAGGAAGACAACCTGAGAAGGGCCACTACTGAGGATGGCCAACAGGAAGACAACCTGAGAAGTTCCACTGAGCCTGTCATTCCTGCCTCTTTGCAGAACAGGGCACCAGATCTCGACAGAGCCCAGGTCCTGTCTTGGGTGCAGGACGATGCTACTACAGAGGAAGTCCGCAGCCCATGTGGCGTATGGAGGAGGTGGTCAAGAAGGATTGGGGCGGGGCTGATGAGTCTCTGCTGCTCCTTTCCAGGAAGTGAGAAAATTAAATTTAATAAAGTGGGACCCAAAGTGGGTAGTGAGATTAGAAAGAGACATGAAACCAGAGAATGGCCACAGGATGTTTGGCCAGAGAATGTTTGAGGTCTTGTGATCCTGTCTTCCCGTTCTCCCGACACACTTTCCCTGCCTTGCCCTCTACGCTTCAATGACTTAGGGTGGAAGACATGGTGCTTCTTACACTATTTTATTTTATTTTATTTTTTTATTTTACAATAAAATTGATAATGAAGAATAAAAAAAAAAAAGACAACTCTCCTTGGTGGTTGGCTCTGTGGAAGGTAGATTTGTGTTTGGTTGAGTTTGGCATAAGGCTTTGTAAATGAATGGTTCTTATAGAGACCACAGGGAAGCAATCATAATGACAATAAATGGTGATGGTAAAGTGCGGCTTTTGGAGCCAGGTTGCCCCAGCTCCCATCTGTCCTGTTCCATAACAGAGACTCATATGACTCTCAGCACACAACTGAAGCACACTGTGCCTCTGTTTCCTTGTCTGTGAAGTGGTGATGATCACAGATCTGATGTGATAGTATCTGAGATCACTCACATGAGCTCTTTTACACTGTCTGTGGGAACTGTGTAATACATGCGCTTTGCTGTTAAGTATTTCCTTCCTTGGAATTTTCATTTTATCATGATTTAAACAGATCTACTCTGAAGCAAGCTAATAGTTTGGACCCAGCCCAATAATCAGTCTTCTTGGCTATATTTTTCATTGGAAGTCCTTGGATATTATGCCAGTCCTGTTTGTACTTAAATAAGATGATTGGAATTTTGCCCGCTCACTAGAATGAACAACTTCTATTTCTGTCTGGACTAAATTCAGTATATTCTCTCTTGCTAACCCAAGGCAAAAACACTAACAATCAAACCACTGAGGGCCAAAGATGGGACCAACCCAGAGAACCCAGTTCAAACGGAAAAGTGCGGTTCTCAAGTGGCTACCTACTGGCCAGGAGCTGCTGAAAATTCCCCCAAAGCTCTGACTTTACAACTAGGGGCCTTGGGGTAGCACCAGGCTGTAGTACTTATTAAAGCAAATCTCAGGGACTGATCCATAAACCCAGTCCTAGACTTCAGTTAAACCCACCGCCCCCTGCTCTGACCTGAAGCTCACATTTATGTCTTGTCCATGAAAATTCTAGGAAGATCAAGGATCACAGGGTGGAGATAGCAGTTAAAGGATTTGCTTGGGATAAAGTTCAGCCACACTTCTTGGCAAATAAACCAGCCCATAATATTAGTGCACTTGACTAGATTGTTCCAGCTATCTCTTTCTTTCCTGTATTATCTCACAGTAAATTCTGTGAGATAATATGACAAGGTTGATAAATATGACAAGGCTCAGATCCTTGCTGATATTCCACAAGCATAAAAGAATAATTATGGGGACCCAACTGTTATTTGTGTTACTTAAATATCTCTCATTTGGATGGAACTGGTGATTGAAAACCCGAAAGGAGCCAGGGGCTGCCTCCCCCGCCCCCCCCCCAAAAAAACCAAAAAACCAAAAAAACCCTGAGTGACCCTTAGGACCAGATCCTCAACTGATCTTGAGTAAACAAAAACCTTGGTTAATCTGGGCTAACTGTGTGGCCTTAAACATCCAAAAGGAAAGTACAACCAGAAATAAATAAATACTAAGTCCTGAGAAATTGTACTTCAGGTATAAAACTTGAGATCTTAGTAAAAAGACAAAAAGTACAAAAAAAAAAAAAAAAGCACAGTTGTTTTGCCTGTCTTACTGGCAGCCACTACCTTGTGGCTGCCACTGCTTTTGCCATCCTTCAAAGACATGAGACACAGCTTTTCTTTTTTTTTGGTCTTTTCGAGACAGGGTCTCCCTATAGCCCCAGCTGTCCGGAACTCACTCTGTAGACCAGGCTGGCCTTGAACTCGCAAAGATCCACCTGCCTCTGCCTCCCAAGTGCTAGGATTAAAGGCGTGCGCCACCAACGCCCGGCTTGAGACACAGCTTTTCAACCTTCCAATATGGACTGAAGACTCATGTCTCTCCAAGAATCCTCCAAACCTTCAGTGCCAGATGGGGACTTCTGAGACATCCAGCTTGTGGACTGAGCTACTACTGGGGTTTCAGCCTCTTCAGAGTATAGACTGCCATTGTTGGACTACCCAGGCTGTATCATGGAGACCAGTACAGGAAAATCAAGACAGGACATGTTGCTTACTGGACCTCATTTGGTGACCATGGGAAGGGAAAACCCCAGTGTGGAGCACAAGGGCAGAACTGATGGTGGTCTGGGCTTGCCAAGGAGGAATCTTCAAACATGACATCTTTCAGCCTAATAAAGGAAAAATATCATAAGCTGAAGATGCTAAAACCTGTGATATATGTGGCATGCATATGTGCATATTTTGGAGTGATGTATATTGGAAGGAACAACAACAACAGAAAAGACTGCGTCAAAAAACTGACTGAAATGAACTTCTGCTTGAATCAGTAAACTTCTACATTGAGAATTTTGAGAGAGACTGAGAAAAAGATGAAAAACATGTTTGGCAGAATGCCTGAGCTCTGGTGGGGTGGGGTAGGGGGGCACATGTCTAGATTTGATTTGTAATGTAATTTTGTTTTTTTTTATTTTATTATTTTTTATGTGTATGAGTAGGTTTTATGTGTATGAGTGTACTATCTGCGTGTAGGTTGGTGCACCCGTATCATGCAATGCAGTAGAGGTGGAACTGGAGTTAAAGACGGTTCTCAGCTGCCATGTGGGTGCTGCAGATCAAACCCGGATCCTCTGCAAGAGCAGTTGGCACCCTTAACCACTAGGCCATCTCTCCAGCCCCCTGTAATGTAATTTTGTATGAAATGGACAGAGCTTCAATAAAACATTAAAAAAATTATCTCTCACTAAGTTTTGTTCACAATAAAATGATATTGTAATTTAAATATTGTTCCTTTGGGTCTGGGCGTGGTACTGCATGCCTTTAATCCCAGCACTTGGGAGGCAGAGGCAGGTGGAACTCTGTAAGTTCAAGGCCAGCCTGGTCTACATAGCAAGCTCCAGGCCAGCTGGGACTAAAGGGAGACCCTGTCTCAAAATACCAAAAAGGAAAAAAAAATTGTTCCTTTGGTTTCACACCATTATCAATATCTCTAAGAAAGGTCTGTCTGTGGGAATGTGAGAGAGGTTTATTTATTTATTTATTTATTTATTTATTTATTTATTTATTTATTTTCCATCTTTCTAGTGACCCCAGGGGAATAATGTGTCTGATGTGATCACTAGGCCCCTTTATGCAAACTCAATCTTAAGATAATGGAGAACTGAGCTCATCAAAATAATTTCTTTTTTATTATGTGTATGAATGTATTGTTTGCATGTAGGTAGGTGCACCTGTGTTGTGCAATGCCCCCAGAGGCAGAAGAAGGCATCAGATCCCCCTAGAACTAGAGTTATGGATGGTTGTTAGCTACCATGTGGGTGCTGGGAATTGAACCCAGGTCCTCTGCAAGAGTGGTCTGTGCTCTTAACTGCTGAGCCATCTCTCCAACCCCCCCAAACAATTTCTAAAAGACTAATACTTTTTTCCAGGATCATAAATTCTTAGATTTTGAAGAAGGAAGTATTAGAAATTTTTCTAGATCATCACTTAACACTAAAGAAGAGAACTCAAAGACATCCTGACCGAAGAGATTCAATTTATTGACTGACAAGCTTATTTGGATTTATATCTGCAAAAGGTGAGGGGAAATCCTAGTCTGTAGCCCATGCTGAGTGAGGCCAGTCCCTGAGAAGTTGGCCATCTCAGCCCATGGCCAAGGACAAGGAATGTCAGTGAGGAGGCCCAGGGATCAAGCTCTGTGAGATAGTGATCTTATCCACCAACTGGACCACATACCCAGGTCAGCCATTGTTCTGAGGTAGCCTTTAAATTTTTTAAATTACATTTTATTTTGTGTGTATATGTGTGGGTACACATGTATTAGGTGTGTGGAGATCAGAAAACCAGAGTCAGTTTTCTCCTTCCTCTGTGCGGGTCCCAGGGATCAAGCTCAGGTGCCAGGTGCCATCTTGCCGGCCCTGTTCTGAGGTGGTTTTGGAGGACTTTAACAGTTCGTAGCTTGAGTAAAGCGATTGTCCTGCATAGTGTGGGTGGTCGTCATCCATTTAGCCCAGAATAAAGCAAGAGGCTGGCTCTGCCCTGAACAAGAAGGAATAGCATTTTTCTCCTTTCCAGCTGAGAGGTCATTTCCCCAGGGCTTTTGGACTTGAACTGAAACATCAGTTCTTCCTGGGTCTCAAGCCTGTTGGTTTCTAGAGGGAAACAATGCCATCATTTGTCCTGGGTTTCCATCTTTCCGCTGATAGGCCTTGCAAACTGTTAGTGTTCGTA
This sequence comes from Rhizomys pruinosus, assembly GCA_009823505.1. Taxonomy (NCBI): domain Eukaryota; kingdom Metazoa; phylum Chordata; class Mammalia; order Rodentia; family Spalacidae; genus Rhizomys; species Rhizomys pruinosus. The sequence goes on along the minus strand of VZQC01014413.1, from coordinate 6,200,804 downwards.
GTCACAGATCCAACCCTTGTAATCTGAGTCTCATCCCACTACCACAGAATGCACGTAGTGATGTTCCGGTCAACAGTGAACAATATACATAATGGTGATTACATAAGATTATGAAAGAGCTGAAAATTTTACTAGTAATCTCCCATCTATCATAACATTGTACCACACTTGTTACTCATGTGTTTCTAGTGATGTTGGTGTAAACAAAATTGTGTTACCAATCACTTGACAGTGCCATTCACAATTCTGTACAGTATATAATACTTGATAATGTTAATAAATGACTATGTTAATGATTTATATAGTTACTATACTTTATCATTTATTGTTACTTTTTATACTTATTTTGAAATTGTCTATAATCCTAGTACTTGGAATGCTGAAGCAGAAAGATTAAAAGTTCAGTGTATTCTGGGCTACATAATGAAAGCCCATTTCAAAAAAACCCAAAAAGCCGGGAGTGGTGGTGCATGCCTTTAATCCTAGCACTTCGGAGGCATAGGCAGGCAGATCTCTGAAGTTCAAGGCCAGCCTGGTCTACATAGTGAGTTTCAAGGCAGTTGGGGCTACAGGGAGACCTGTCTCAAAAAAAAAAAAAAATCAAAAAACAAAACAACAACAAAAAAAAAGAAAGGAAAGAGAAAAGAAGGGAAGGTAGGAAGGAGGAAAGAAAGGGAGGGAGGAAGGGAAGGATTAGCTGCAATATGGCCTCTGCCAGGCCTTTTGGGAGGATTTCAAAGGAGGCATTATCAACACAAGAAGTGACAACAGTGTGTGACTGTCCCTGAAAGCCCTTCCAGTGAGAAGATAGTGAGGGTGTGTCTATGTCAACATCTGTGTTTGCGTCTTAATTTTTAACTATAAGTTTAAAAGTTAAAAATGAAATTTAGGGGGGCTGGAGAGATGGCCTAGCGGTTAAGAGCACTAACTGCTCTTGCAGAGGATCCGGGTTCAATCCCCAGCACCCACATGGCGGCTGAGAACCGTCTTTAACTCCAGTTCCAGGGGAATCCAACACCCTCTTCTGACCTCCGCGGCATTGCACGACATGGGTGCACAGACCTGCATGCAGACAGTACATCCATACACATACGAAATAAATAAAATTAAAAAAAAATATTTTAAAAAATGAAATTTAGGAATAGGAAGAAACTTATAGAAAAAGGCTATAAAAATATTTCGTGAAAATAAAATACATTTGTATTTTAAGCTAAATATTATATAAGTTCATAAGGTAAAAAGCATAGTTATTTAATATTAACTGTTGAAGTTTTTATAAACTTAGTGTACTCTAAGTATCCAGCTTTTATAAATCCTCCTGCTGTGTGGAGCCACACTGTGGCCTCCATAGTCACTCCCCTTTCACTCAGAGCAGCACCCACCCCTGCAGCTCCACCCAAGGTGAGTCCTCTGTCAGGTACCGTTTTTTTGAGCCTCCCGAGTGCGTTTTACTATAGCTTGCCTGTGTTTAGATATTTTTTTTTTTCTTTTTTGAGACAGGGTCTCAGTCCCAGCTGGCCTAGAGCTCACTATCTAGACCAGGATGGCCTTGAACTCATAGAGATCGCCAGTCTCTGCCACCCAAGTGTTAGGATTAAAGGCATGCGTCACCACACACGGCTTAGATATGTTTAGATACACAACGACTTCCTGCTGTGTTATAACTACAGCACTAAGTACTGTGATGGGGTAATTCCACCAGAGAAGATGACTCAGACACAAAACAATGCCAAAAGAAAAATCTTTAGTCAGCTAACAACTGCACACTGGACATTGTTTTAGGTGTACAGCCTCGAACTGTGGTTGGGGGAATTTTATACAGACAAAACATATCCAGGGGTGAAAAGTTTCAGTTTCCAAGCTTAGGGGTGGAAAGCCCCTCTAACAATTGCTATTCTCTAAAAGCAAGCCAAGCAAAAAATACCAAAGCCATGAATCTGGGTTAGAAGAAAAAGTTCTCAAGCAACCAGGTACATGTTGACCTGTTCTCAAACTCCTGCCCCAGTTCAGTTGAATTAAACTATTTTTTATGCTCATATTTTGAATTAAGTTTTAACTTCTGGGCTTAATTGGGGCTCATAGTATGGCATAGCTATGGGCAATCTTGAAGTGTCTCACCGCAGTACAGTTACAGGTTGCGTAATTCTGTCCCCAGGGGCAATGGATCACATCACACAGCCTTGGTATGTATTAGGGCATGCCACCTGGGTAGGTGTCAGCACACTTATGATGATCATTCAGTGATGAGATGAACAGCATTTGCTTCTTTCGTTTTGGCCTGAAATTTACTAGATAGTCTAAGCAATCTGCCTGCCTTAGTCCATAGTGCTGGGTCTCTCTCTCTCTCTCTCTCTCTCTCTCTCTCTCTCTCTCTCTCTCTCTCTC
>VZQC01014413.1:6174178-6197383 GCA_009823505.1 Rhizomys pruinosus | reverse complement strand
AAAAAAAAAAAAAAAAAAAAAAAAAAAAAAAAAAAGAAATGTGGAATTCAGCATGAGCACATTAATGTTTGGTCTCAGGTTGCAACCAAACATGACAAAGTGGCAAGGAACACGAGGTTAGTGACAGACTCCCATGGTAATGCCCAGGAGACGCCTTCACAATTTAACATTGATTAAACTCAGCTCTGTGGCCACAATACTTGACATAACAACTTAAGGAAGAAAGATTTCTCTTCTGTTGACCCAGTCCATCACAGCAGGGAAGACATGGCAATGCAGCTCCACCCATAGCGGTGGGAACGTGGAGCAGCGGCTCCTCACACCACGATGGGTCAGGAAGCACAGAGTGGGCCCAGGTACAACCCTCAAGGCCGTGCCTCTAGTGACCATCATCAGCCGGAACTCTTGGATGCTCCATGGCCCTGGCTTCAGATGCTTTGACTTCACCTGCTTCCATTATTCTCTATTCTCTGAATCGGTCAGTGTCTTCCACTTTTCTGTCATTGGGCCCTGGCCAGGCTTGAATGAACACCTGAGCAGATGCTAAGTGAGGAGCTACTCATTTGTGTCCACTATAAAGTCCATGTTCCAGAAAGACATGAGTCCAGAGCCTTTGCTCCCAGAAGCCTTCAGAGATGACCTGTTAAGTGAGCCATACTACTTGACTACAGCGGATCCTGAGTTAATGTAATACTACACATCTCGACAGGCCCTCTCCACCATCAGTGTATTCTTATTCCTTTTCACTTCTGCCTACTCCACCTACAGTCTGCACACATTTCTTATTTTAGCCCTCCTCAATCTCTATGCTTCCTCTGTAGCCCTGAACATATGAAGCAATGTTTGTGTGTATGTGTATGTGTTCCTGTGTGTGTGTTCCTGTGTGTGTGTGTTCCTGTGTATTCCTGTGTGTGTGTTCCTGTGTGTGTTCCTGTGTGTGTGTTCCTGTGTGTGTGTGCTCCTGTGTGTGTGTTCCTGCATGTTCCTGTATGTGTGTGTTCCTGTGTGTGTGTGTGTGCGTGTTCCTGTGTGTGTATGTTCCTGTGTGTGTGTGTTCCTGTGTTCCTGTGTTTGTATTTCTGTGTGTGTGCATGTTCCTGTGTGTGCATGTTCCTGTGTTTGCATGTTCCTGTGTGTGCATGTTCCTGTGTGTGCATGTTCCTGTGTTTGCATGTTCCTGTGTGTGTGTATTCCTGTGTGTGCATGTTCCTGTGTGTGCGTGTTCCTGTGTGTGTGCATGTTCCTGTGTGCATGTTCCTGTGTGTGTGTGTTCCTGTGTGTGCATGTTCCTGTGTGTGCAGGTTCCTGTGTGTTCCTGTGTGTGTGTGTGTGTTCCTCTGTGTGTGTGTGTGTGTGTGTGGAGGCCCGAGGACAACCTCAGGTGTTGTTCCTCAGGAATGCCATCTGTCTTCTTTGACACAGGACCCCTCATTGGTCTGGGCTTGCCACTTTGGCTAGAGTGGCTGGACGATAGGCGCCAGGGCTCTGCCTCTCTATTGCTGCCTTCCCAGCTTTGGTCACACAGGCATTTTGATGTGGATCCTAGGCTTGGAACTCAGGTCCACATGCTTCCCTGACTGAGCCAACTGAACAATTCCCCTAGCCCCAGGCTTGAATGTCTTAGGTCTGATGTCCACATGTGTGATGTCTGTGCAGGATGGATGGACATGCTGCAAGCTGGTTGCTGTTTCAAGGGCTTGAACACTGGAGTTGATGACTGATATATGAAAACCTTGACAGAAAGAGTATCCGGGATGTTTCTTCGCTTCATGCAGTTGTTTGCAATGACTGACCAAGCTCGTGACTCAGCTGTAGATTCAGCTGCTCTGCAGAGGTGGTGATGAAATATTAGTCATCACTCTCTTCTTGCTGAGTATAAATGAAAAAAGAGCAAGTATCACCAAATAGTCACTGTTCCTGTTGCTAACATTTCAATTGGCAGCCACAAGTGCCCAATTCTGGTCTTCCAGGGTTGCAACTTCAATGCAGAAACAATGTGTATAAATAAATCAAAATATAAGTAATGGCTAAATCCATTCTTAAGACATGTAGTATTACATAACCATTCAGTTGCTAAGAACCCACCACTACTGAATTTAATGAGGAACCTGTTATTTCTTATCAATTTATTGATTGTTCAATGCTGCATTTATTAGAATAGACAATAGGTGTATGTAAGTAATGTCTAGACTTAACTGATTTGTCTTTGGTCTTTTTTTTTTTTTTTTTGAGACAGGGTTTCCCTGTAGCCCCAGCTGGCCTGGAACTTTTTATGTAGACCAGACTGGCCTTGAACTCACAGAGATCTATCTGTCTCTGCCTCCTGAGTGCTGGGATTAAAGAAATGTATCACCACCCCAGCTTAACAGATTCTTATTGCTTGTTGAAAATTCAGATTCCCTGGAGATTTTGACCGAGTGATCTGGATGAGGTCCCAGGAGTTTGCATTTCTACCACACTGCCCAGCTGGTTCTAAGGTGCTTATTTGGGTTCTTATTTATTTATTTATTTATTTATTTATTTATTTATTTTGGTCTTTTCGAGACAGGGTCTCCCTGTAGCCCCAAGCTGTCCTGGAACTCACTCTGTAGACCAGGCTGGCCCTGAACTCACAAAGATCCGCCTACCTCTGCCTCCCGAGTGCTGGGATTAAAGGCGTGCACCACCATGCCCGGCTTGGGTTCTCTTTTTAAGAGTTTTATTACATGTGTTTGTTTCTTTAGTGTGTTTGTGCACATGCATGTGGCATGCCACGGTGCACCTGTGGAGGCAGAGGGCAATTTGCAGGAGTTGGATCTCTCTTTCCACCATGTGGATCTAAGGGATTGAACTCGGGTTGTCAGTCTTGGTGGCAAGTACCCTTCCCTGCGGATCCACCACATTGGCCTGGGGTCTAGTCCTTAAAGACATTAAACTTGAAAACAAAGCCCGAACTTACAGGATGCCAGGGTTGCAGGGTTATCTTCACTGGCTTGACTAGGCTTCATTTAGATATGGCTTGCTCTGGGCCTGTGACCTCATTTGAGGGATGGTTTCAAGCTATTTTTCTGAGCAGGATGGAAACATGGTAAGATACATTCTGCTCATGGGAAACACTCTTCTTCATCTTGGCAGGAGGGCAATGATGTAGGTACACTTGTTTTTGCTAGGCCGAACTTGATGGGGGCATCTTTTCTTGGCACAGTTTAACTTCCAGTCCTGGTGACCCTCGGCTCCCGATAGCCACACCCTGCTCATCTAGTGGTTCAATCAAAGAGCGTCTTGATCCCAGCTTCAAAGAAACTCCTCCTACCAAACCTCTTCAATCTCTCTCCCTTTCTCCCATATGGCCTGGGAGTTGGTACTACCTAAAGTCTTGGTGGGAATTTTTGGCTATTTCACTTAGCACATCCTATAAGGTTAAACTGGTTTCACTCTTTAGGATGTGTGGGTGCTTAATGCTGTTTGTTTTCAGTTGTGGGTCTCAGCCAAAATTGAGACTGGGATAATGGGAATGTTCCTTAGATAAATCTCTTAGATGGGGAAAATTATGAGCACAGAGGGGAACTATTGCTGTGAAAGCCAAAGTTAAATGCTTCAGAAACAAACAAAATCACCAAAGGATGCTGTAGAATTTGGTATGGAAATGACAACTGTCAACTTGGAGGTTTTGAGTGTATAAGTTCTTTAAGTTCCTATTTCTCTTTCTCTTTAAAAAGGTTAAAATAACCCCCTCTTAGAGAAAGTACTGGTCTGGTTTCCGATACTAGTAAAGAATACCACATGGATAATTTACAAAGGATAGAAATAACTGATAAAACAGAATAAACACCTTGTTAATCAACTAGGCAGAATAATTTTTTTTTTTTTTTTTTTTTATCTTTGGCGAGACAGGGTCTCCTTGTAGTCCCAGCTGTCCTGGAATTCGCTCTGTAGACCAGGCTGGCCTTGAACTCACAAAGACCCACCAGCCTCTGCCTCCCAAGTGCTAGGATTAAAGGTGTGTGCCACCATGCCCAGCCCTGGGCAGAATAATTTTCAGAAGAGAAGATGAACTATGGGAATTAAATTAAGACTGGGTCTCTTAGACAGGAGTTACCAAGATGGAAGTCTGAAGTAGAGAGGGAGGTCCTGAGTCCCTTAGCCAGGAGGAGTGAGCTCTGCCTCTGGGGACTGGCACAGGGAACAGGAAGGTTGGATTCATTTGTTGCTAATTTCCCTAGTAGGGCTTGTAAAATTATCGCCAGTAGGTGCAAGCCAGATAGAGTCTTGAGAAGGACATGAAACACATCGCGAGCAGCTGGTTACCATATGTGGCAGACTGGAAAATGGTTGCCAATATCACCCAAGGGGCCAATGTGACTATTTCACACAACTTTGCATTTCAAATATGAAAACTTTCTCTGTTGTGGTCCCTTGTGAAATTTTATTTCTGGTTCCCAGAGTGATAAGAGCCTCTCAGCATGGAGGGGATGTAAATTATTGACTAGATGTCTCCCTGTCTGCCCTCTCACTTCATTGGCTGGCCTGAGTGCTAAGTCCCATTTCCCCATTGAGAAAACTGCAGTTGTGCTTACTTGTCACTCTCCTGTTCCTTTAAACACAAGTTCATAGTCTCGATTCCAATGGGAGATGGGGTCAAGGGACTGCAGCAATATGCTAATCTACTGATTTTGCTTTTCCAGTTGCCTGTTCTGAGAAGATCCATCACTGTGATGCACAGTATAGAAGCTGCTGATGTGTAGGAAGCAGGTGAGGATAGAAGCCTAGTTGTGGAGAGCCAGTGGTTCATGTCATAGCTTCCCTGGGCCAACCTGTGATTCTGCATTTGTGATTCTGACTGCTGCTACAAGTATATGTACTTTGTCACAAGTAGAGTACTTTATGAAGAAACAAGCTGGGCCTGGGGTGGGGTTGGAGGATTCCTCGTTCTTACACAAGCCTCCTTTAGCATCTCCAAAAGCTGCCTAAAAAAATAATGATTCAATCTATGTAGATACTGTTTCCTGCTATGCACATGCAGCTTCAGATCCTTTAGCACCTCTTTCTTTTTTTTTTAATTTTTAATTTTATTTATTTTCTATTTGTATGAATGTACTGTCTGCATGTAGGTTCGTACAGCCATGTCATGCAATGCCACGGAGGTCAGAGGAGGGTGTCGGGGTGTCGGATTCCCCTGGAACTGGAGTTCTCCTGGAATTGGAGTTACAGACGGTTGTTAGCCACCATGTGGGTGCCGGGGATCGAACCCGGGTCCTCTGCAAGAGCAGTCGGTGCTCCCAACCTCTAGGCCATCTCTCCAGCCCAGCACCTCTTTCAAGCCAGAAGGTCGCCCTTCAGATAACGCCCCTCTAGAATGCTCACATTCTAGGAAGAAATTGTGAGCCCAGACAAGTATTTCCCCTGACAAGTATTCTGAATTGGATAGGGTGTTTATTATACTGTCCTCACCAAGACCTGGTTATTCTCTAATTCTAGGCAGTGGGAAGACTGTCTTCTCAGTCTGTGTTCGTTTCTTCTCTGTTGCTGTGATAGAACATTCTGACCACCAAGTGTGTTGGCTCTTGCCTTTAATCCAAGTACCTGGGAGGTAGAGGAAGGCAGATCTCTGAGTTCTAGGTCAGCCTGGTTCACACAGCAAGTTCTAGGGCATCCAGTGTTATATAATGAGACTCTGTCTCAAAACAAAACAAACGATAACAAACAAAAAACAAACACTCTGACCAAAAGCAACTTAGAGGAGGAAAGGGTTTATTTTAGCTCACAGGTCTCAAGCCATCATTGAGGTGAGTCAGGGCAGGAGCTCAAGCAAGAACTTGAAGCAGAAGCCACTGGGGGACATTGCTTTCGGGCTTGTTCAGACTCAAGCTTAGCTACCTTCCTTCCTTCCCTCCCTTTCTTCCTTCCTTCCTTCCTTCCTTCCTTCCTTCCTTCCTTCCTTCCTTCCTTCCTTCCTTCCTCCTCCTTCCTTCCTTCCTTCCTTCTTTTTTTTTTGGTCTTTTTGAGACAGGGTCTCCCTGTAGCTCCAGCTGTCTTGGAACTCACTGTGTAGACCAGGCTGGCCTTGAAAGCACAGAGATCCACCTTTTACTGACTCCTGTGTGCTGGGATTAAAGGTGTGTGTGTGCCAACACGCTCAGCTCTTAGATACTTTTCTAATACAGCCCAGGACTGCCTGGCCCTGAGAATGGTGCTGCCACTGTGAGCCAGACACTCTTGCACCAATTAACAATCAAGACAATCTCCAATAGACATGGCCACAGGCTGCTCTGATTTGGGAAACTCCTCAATTGAGACTCCCTTCTCAGGTGACTCTAGGCTGGGTCAGGTTGACAATTTAAGCTAATTAGGACACTTTCCATAGGTGGGACAGAACCATGTGACTTGTTATGTGACATTATTTCCAGCCTGGGACCCAGTGACTATTCATGGTCTTTCTTTGCTCAACTGAGACAATCAAAGAGAAGGCCTCATGCTGAGAGAGAAAGCCCCAAAAGCTGAAGCATCCTGGGTAACTCAGCATCTGCATGACAACTTCCATGGAGAGCCACCTTCATCCACAAGATACAAGGCATTGCAGTAGCAGCTGACATTTGGGGGATGTTGGTTTCTTCAGGATCACTTAGTCCATCCTTGCTAATACAAGACGAAAAGAAATATTGAGTGGAATGCCTGTCCACATTTCTTAGGTCTTATCTTTCCTCTCCTTCAGCCACATTCATCTCCCAAGTCCTTTCTCACCCTATCTTCTTTCACAGCCAAACCATCCTTGGCTGTTCACCCATTCAAGCCTCAGGACTCTGCAGACCCAAGAATCCTTTTTGTTGTTGTTTTTGGTTGTTGTTTTTTGTTTGTTTGTTTGTTTTTTCGAGACAGGGTCTCCCTGTAGCCCCAGCTGTCCTGGAATTCACTCTGTAGACCAGGCTGGCCTTGAACTCACAAAGATCCGCCTGCCTCTGCCTCCCAAGTGCTAGGATTAAAGGCGTGCACCACCACGCCCGGCCCAAGAATCCTTTTTAACCTAGAGTGCCTAAGCAAGAAATTCTTCTGAGAATGTAACTTCTACTTTTATTTTCATAGGACAAAAGTTTTATAGTCCCATTGAAAATTAGTCTATCTGGGGAATATTTGACTCCCTTCATTTAATGTATGTTTACTTGAGATGTCTCTATATTGGGAGGCAGGTAAAGTTTGTCTTAAAAAAAATTTAGGCTGGGCATACAACTTTAATTCTAGCTCTTGGGAGGCACAGGCAGGCAGAGTTCTGTGAGTCTGAGACCAGCCTGGTCTACATAGGGAGTTCCAAGCCAGCCAGAACTGTGTAGTGAGACTCTGTCTCTGAAAAAACATTTTTAGATCTATTTATGTGTGTGCACATGTGTGTTTGTGTGTATGTGTATGTGTGTGTGCGCATGTCACTTATGCATTCATGCATGTGCAAATGGAGATCAGAGGACAATTTGCCAGTCTGATTTTTAAAATTTTTCATTATATGTGTATGAGTGTTTTGCCTACATGTATGTATGTGCATCACATGTGTGCTTGGTGCCTGCTGAGGCTATAAGAAGGCATTAGGGGGCTGGGGAGATGGCCTAGCGGTTGAGAGCGCTGACCGCTCTTGCAGAGGACCCGGGTTCGATCCCCAGCACCCACATGGTGGCTGAGAACTGTCTGTGACTCTGGTTCCAGGAGAACTCCAGTTCCAGGGGAATCGGCATTGCACGACACGGGTGCACAGACCTGCATGCAGACAGTGCATTCATACACATGCAGAAATGAATAAAATTAAAAAAAAAGAAGGCATTAGATCTCTTAGAACTGGAATTACAGATAGTTATGAGGTGCCATATGGGTGCTGAGAACCCATCCCAGGTCCTCTGCAAGAGCAGCAACTGCTGTTAACCATTGAGTCATCTCTCTAGCCTCCTCACTTTTTAAAAAAAATTATTTATTTATTTATTTATTTATTATTTTTTATGTCTATGAGTGTACTGTCTGCATGTAGGTTGGTGCACCCCTGTCGTGCAATGCCGCGGAGGTCAGAAGAGGGCGTCAGATTCCCCTGGAACTGGAGTTAAAGACGGTTCTTAGCCGCCATGTGGGTGTTGGGAATCGAACCCGGGTCCTCTGCAAGAGCAGTTGGCGCTCTTAACCGCTGAGCCATCTCGCCGGCCCAGCATTCTGCTTTTTATTATTATTTTGTATTAGTGTATTGCTTACCTGTGTGTAAGTGCACCTGTGTTGTGCAATGCCCGCAGGAACAGAACAGGGCGTCAGATCCCCTGAAACTGGAGTTATGAACAGTTGTTAGCCTCCATGACAGTGCTGGGATTGGATCCTGGGTCTTCTGCAAGAACAACCAGTGTTTTTAACCACTGAGCCATCTCTCTGGCCTCTGGATCCTTCTTATTTATTTATTTTTTTTCCTGGTCTTTTTGAAACTGGGTCTTCCTGTAATTCCACTGGGCTAGAACTCGCAGAGATATGCCTGCCTCTGCCTCCAGAATGCTGGGATTACACCCAGCTCGGATCTTTGCTAAATTTGTTTTTTCATATATTTTTGTTTTCTGAGGGTTTGTTTGTTTGTTTTTTTGGTCTTTTGACAGGGTCTCCCTGTCTCCCTGTAGCCCCGGCTGTCCTGGAACATTCGCTCTGTAAACCAGGCTGGCCTTTAACTCACAAAGATCCACCTGTGTCTGCCTCCCGACTACTGGGATTAAAGGCGTGAGCCACCAGGCCTGGCTGTTTTCCGAGTTTTAATGTTTTTCTTGCATACAATGTAAGTGCATACAATGCATGCAATAATCATGGAGGCCAAAAGAGGGCGGGGAACTGGAGGACTGCTGTTAGCTACCTTGTGGATGTCTGGCATCCTTGACTTTTTAGTAGCTTTTCTTGGAGTCTACATAGAGTTGATATATATTGAACTGCTCAGTTAGAATCATTAATAGATTACTAGACCATCATAAGAGATTTTAATAGGAAGATTTATTCCCATCCCCATTGAACTGCTCAGTTNGTCAGATTCCCCTGGAACTGGAGTTAAAGACGGTTCTTAGCCGCCATGTGGGTGCTGGGAATCAAACCCGGGTCCTCTGCAAGAGCAGTCGGTGCTCTTAACCGCTGAGCCATCTGACCAGCCCATAGCCTCCTCATTTTTAAATTAATTTTTATGCAACCCCTGTTTCGGGTGGACTTGCCTAAAGTATACAGCACAAGAGCCATCGTGTCCTAACTCCCAAAGAAGCTGGGCTCTTTGCAGTGCGCCCTCCTATAATTTGCTTTTTCAAGTTTTAATTCCTAAAATTTATTGCCCTCAGATATTAAAGAGAAAACATGCATAGTGGAATTTAGCGCTTAAGAGTGGAATTACTTACAGGGACACTTGTATGTTTTATAAATGAGAGCAGAACTACAGGTTAGATAAGAGAAGGAGCATTTTCCTCAGAGTGACAAAGCTAACAGTAAACATGGGTCTCTTGAAACAAGTAAAGAAAAATGACCCTATTTGCCTTAAATAATTCTCAAACATATGACTTATTTAATACCCACCTTTTAAGGTAACCAGTGCTCTTTCCCTCCCTCCCTCTTTTCCTCCCTCCTCCTTCCACCCCCCTCTTCTCTCTCTTTTTCTTTGTATGTGTGCCTGTGTGCACACCTGCAAGGCCAAGCCCAATGTTTCCTAGAGCATTTACATGCTGACAGTGAAGTGTAAAAATTCAGCCATTGTGTATCACCTAATATCTAAAAACATGACATAGCTCTTCTTTTATATATAAAATTGAATTTGTTTTAGGTTAGCTTACTCATGAAAGATTTTTTTTGTGTGTGTGTGTGTGAGGTTCCCATCTTTTAGCAACAGTGAAGCAATGGCAATTCTAACTGAGGCAGAGAATGAAAGTTAATATCACTGAGTCACAGGTAACTGAAGCCTTCCCTAGTTCCATATGCTATTAATATCCCACATGTCAAACAAAGGTTAGGAATCCTTACAGAGAAAAATTCAATGGTGTTTGTTAAAGCATAGTAAGGAACATATTTACTCAGGATCATCAAGTAGATACAGATGCCCTAAGGACATTTCACTGTAGAGGAGAGAGGCTGGGTTCAACTCAGAATACAGCATGAACCAGTAGGAATTTGCGACCAAGGAACAAGGTAGTGTTGGTGGATGGAAAGTTATTAAGAGGAAACACAAGGGGCATGTGGGGATACTCTAGTTAAACTGATCTAATGGGTTCTTGCTGGGGGAGGTGGAAAATCAGATATGGAGGAGGATCAGATGACAAGATTGAGGGCTTCTGCTATACTGACATAAGTGGGTTCTTTGTTAAACCTCGAGTTTTTTTTCAAAGAAGTGACTAGAGAGGTCAGAAGTTTCATAAGCTTGATGGAAATTTAGCAAAGACTTTGTCAGAGCCTCTCTTTGGGGGGCTTAATAAATAATATCCACAAATACACTTCTTGAGCTTGTGAACTGAGAGTCCTGGGGAGCAAGGAATCGGGGCAGGGCTTCTTCTGCATTCCCTTGTCCACTGAAAGGCCAGCTCTGAAGAGGATCACAGCTGCCTTCAAGTCTTCTTAGCCAGAGTTCATTGGATTACATTTATTCCACAGAGGAAAAGACTGAAAATCAGACAGAACACTGGAGCCCAGAGGAACTTTGTTTCAGGCTACTGTTTGTTCTCCAAGCTTTTCCTCCCCTCTAAAAGAATTTACTAGCCCCAAAGAATGACCTGCAGTCATCCACTTCAGTATCCTATAAGGATGGTATTGAAAGTCCCACCTGCCCTTTCTTCTCCTGTTTTGCATGACTCCTCAGCACACATAGATATTAATATATCAGTATTCTCTCTTCTTGTGAATCTACTGTCAATTTGTCAGACACCCTTGCCCATGCTTTAATTATTGTGTTATATTTACATCCATGCTCTTGAAAACTTCCATGTGGTAGAAGTCGAATTTAATGGTCTGCCACTGGTCATCTTGTCCCACCTGTGCCCTCAGTGACAGGATGATAGCCCTGGTGTAAGGATTCTTGGGGCAAGAGCTGCACTCCAGGGAGGTATGGTTTTATGTTTCTGTTTTTGCTTTTTAGAGAGCAGCCATTAAGACATATGCCTGTCAGAATGTCAGACAGGACCAAGAAGTGGAATCCATTGTGTTCAATGTACATGGGTTGATGACAGAGATTCATTTAAAGTATGAAATGAAGATATAACCTCTTCTCCTCACTTACTGGCCATCTTGAGCATTTAAAATTCATAATCATGTAATTATGCTGAAATATTCTCAGGCTTAAACTTTTTGCTAATGCTGTTAATTTAGATGCTAGCTGATGATGGCTGACAGCAATTTTATGTGGCTTTCTTTACAACCATATGTGGCATATGAAATTCCTATAGCTGCCATAAAAAGGTGAGCCCTGCAAACTGAGTAGCTCAAGACAAAAGACGTGCATTCTTTCAGTCTTAGAGATAGAAGCCCACAGTCAGGGCACCATCTCGGAGACTCTGCACAGCATCCTTCCTTGTCTCTTCCTAGCTCTGATGGTGCCACTGCTTTCTGCCATTTCTTGGCTTGTAGCTGCACTACTCCAGTCTACGTGTTCACACAATGCTCTTCCATGGTGTTTTCTCAATATCTTCTTTGAAGGGCACTGGTCATAATGGATTACAGGCCCATATGACTCCAGTAGGACCTATAGACAGAACTGATTCTGTCTACAATGATCCTATTTCCAAGGACGTTCACATTCAGAGTTACTAGAGTATGGGAATATGACCTATCATTGTGGGGGACACAACTCAACTTACCATGGCTGCAAGCAGCTGGTTTCATGCAATGCATGAATGTGTTATGCCCTACCAGACACATCAGATCCAAACTCGTCTATATAGCTGCAGGTAACCAGTCCTCAGCTCTGTGCTTCCTCTGGCTCCAGTCCTCACCTCAGCTGCTGTGGGAGAAGGAGTACCCTAGAGCCTCAAAAGACCTTAAGGTAAAATATAATTATTTTTTTTAGTGGCCTGAGGAATTAGCTAAAACAACTCAGGAGTTACAAGTACTAGAGCTTTTTAGAAGCTGGGCATAGGGCACTGTTCTAGTTTGTCTTCCATTGCTGTGACAAAACACTCTGACTGACACCAACTTGGGGAGGAAAGGGTGTCAAGTTGACACTAAAGGTATCCAGCACAATTGACCCCTTGTCAACTTGACACACAAAACACATCACTATTGAAACACCACCTTTCCAGTTCTTATCCCCAAAGTATGATGTAAACATTAATCACAACCTAAGACAGTACAACCTTAAAAGCCCCACAGTTCTTAAAATGTCCAAACACTTAAAAGTTCACAGTCTGTTAAAAGTCTCTTAATTGTGGGCTGCTGTAAAATCCAAATCAAGTACTGTCTTATTTCAAAGGGAAGAATCAGGCACACTCAAAACCTAAGTCCAGCAAAGTAGCTCAAGGCTGGACACCTGGGATTCACTCACGATCTTCCAGGCTCCAAAGGATCTCGGCAGCTCCCCTTCTCTGACTCTGCCATCCGTGGCACACACAGCTCATCTCACAGGCCCAGGCCAGCTCCATTTCACACCTGCTGCTGCTCTTGGTGGTCGTCCCATGGTCCTGGCATCTCCAAAAAGCTGGGGTCACCACTGAAACTGAGGCAGCACCTTCACGAATGGTCTCTTCTGACTTCTCCTGGTGCAAAGCCTCAGCTTCTCTCCATGACCCCTGCAATCCTGGGGTCTTCACTGCAACCAAGGTGCACTTCCACCAATGGTCTTTCCTGACCTCTCACAGTGCCAAGCCTCGGCTGCTCTGTGACCCCCTCAAATTTCAACACCAGAACCATATAGGAGACTCTTACACACTACCAAGTCCTGCTTCTGGCTTGAGATGGAGGGTCAGGCCCCTTCTGGAACATAGCTTCTGTGTGTTGACCCTGAAAAAATTCTTCCCAGAAGATTTCACCACAGTGATGCTGGTCTCTTGTTACTTACAGCTGATTTTTCAGCCCCAGCTAACCAGCATCAATTGTCCCAGTAAAGCAAAGTGTTCACTTCAGGTTCTGGTCTCTTGTTACTTACAGCTGATTCTTCAGCCACAGCTGACCAGAGCCCATAGATCAAACAGTCCTGATGATCTCTGTTTCCCTTTGAAACTTCACAAGCCAGGCCTCCATCGTCTACATCTCTTTCAGCAAAACTGCTCCAAGTTCCACAGCAATGATCTTTAGGCATTCAAAGATTTTTCTAGCCCAAAGTTACAAATGCTTCCACAATCCTTCCCCAAAACACCAAGGTCAGGTCTGTCACAGCAATACCCCACTCCTGGTACCAATTTCTGTTCTAGTTTGTCTTCCGTTGCTGTGACAAAACACTCTGACCGACACCAACTTGGGGAGGAAAGGGTTTATTCAGCTTACATCTCCTGGGTCATAGTTCATCACTTAGGGAGCCCAAGGCAGGAACTCAGGGCAGGAACCTGGAGGCAGGCGCTGAAGCACAGGCCATGGAGGAATGGTGTTCACTGGCTTGCTCCCGTGGCTCATGCCCAGCCCGCCTCCTTATACAGCACACAACAACCTGCCCAGGGTGGCACCACTCATTGTGGGCTGGGCCCTTCTACACTGCTCAACCATCAAGACAATACTCCACAGATGTAGCCACAGGCCAATCCAATGGAGCCAATTCCCCAATTGAGGCTCCCTCAACCCATGTGTGTCAAGTTGACACTGAAGCTATCCAGCACAGGCACAAAGGCATATTTTCTAGCCCCAGGCTAGAAAATACCTGAGAATATACCTAGATATACCTGAGAAGAGGAAGTCAGTATCCAATAAGCATTGACCTGTCAATGTCAAGAATGATCACTATCTCCTGAAATAACCATTGACATGTCAAGAATGATTGCTACCCCCTACCTACCAGTGAAAGGAATGGCTGGCATTGAGCAGGGCTAGAGTCCTGCCAATTCTGGTTATAGAACCATGTTTTACTTTTACTTTCCTTTGGGGGATATATAGTTTGGGTAGGAAGTCTTCTCCAAAGAGCTAAGGCCCCAGTTGGTGGGGCCAGTTGTTCAGAGGTGATTTGGATTCTGCAGGCTATGAGCTAATCAATGGATTAATCCACAGATGGATTCACAATGTGAATTGTCTATTGGTAAGTGGTAGGAACTGTGGAAGATGGGGCCTTGGAGGAAGTAGGTCCCTGGCATGGGGGTGGGGGATTGTTTCCATAGGGCATGTCTTGCGCCCAGTCCCCTCCCCTGTGTCTCTTGCTTCCTGGCCACCCTGAGGCCAGTGGCTTTACTCTACCACACATTTCTTCCATGATGCTGTGTCTCACCACAGGCCCAGATGCCATGGAGCCAACAAGCCGTGGAATGGGAACCTCTGAGAAGAAGAACCAAAATAGATGGCTCCTCCCTTAGCTGGTTTTCTCAGGTATTTTTCACAGCAGTGAGAAGTCTAATTGAATAGAAAATATTTACTTTTGGCAAACATTGGTGTGTATTTAATAGTTGGAGAGCTAGGAAAAAACAGAGATGCTATTTGGACTACTTATTTATTTGGAAAAAAACACACACACACATACACATGCACACACAAAACCCACCCAGAAGCCCAGAGTAATGTACTGTGTTGCCCAGAGTCGTCAGGACACAGAAAGCCAGAGCCCAGGCTAGAGCCCAGGCAGACTTTCCCCTGGATGGAGCTCATGCTACAGATCTACTAGTAGCTTTTCAGCACGACATTCATGGCCACAATGATCAGGATTTTCTCCATTTGTTCAAACCCAAGGCAGAACTTGGAGACTGGCTCAGAATGGACATGCTGTCAGATAAGCAGGAAGGCATAGACCTATGAGTTCCTAATGAGACGACAATACGTGAAACACTCATTTTTTTCTGGTTAAAAGAACAAAGTATATGGGGGCTGGAGAGATGGTCTAGTGGTTAAGAGCGCCGACTGCTCTTGCAGAGGACCTGGGTTTGATCCCCAGCACCCACGTGGCAGCTGAGAACCGTCTTTCTCCAGTTCCAGGGGAATCCGAGACCCTCTTCTGACCTCTGCAGCATTATACGACACGGGTGCACAAACCTACATGCAGACAGTACATCCATACACATACAAAAAAAAAAAAAAAAAAAGAACAAAGTACATTACCTATCATCAGGGGCTTTATGGAATAACAAGATGCTGAGTTCGGGCACCTTGTCTTTCAAAGAACTGGTCCATTTCACCTAGATTATCAACTTTGACCATAGAGTTTGTATTCATAGTTATTCCCTCTCCTCCCTCTGATCCATGTCCATAGCATCTGTTCTTTCATCTGATACCAATAGCTTGTGCCCCTTCTTTTTCTTGGCATGGCTTGCCAATTTTATTGTCTTTTCAAAGAATGAGCTTCGGGCTTCATTCGTTTTCTCTATTGGTTTCCTGTATGCATTTTTAAATCATTTTTTGCAGTACTTATTATTTCTTATTTTGGATTTAATTTGCTCTTTGTTTCCCAGAGTGACGGATTTATTCATTTCTATCGTACTCATTTGGTGTTATTCTCTCAGCACTGTTCTGGCTGCATTTCACAAATTTTAACAAGGAGTGTCTTCAGAGTGTTTCTAAATCTCTTGTGACCATTATTTTTTGACAAATGAGTTATTAAGAAGTATGCTCTTTAATTTTTTAATTTTCATTTGTTCAGGATGTTTTATAGTTATCCTGTTACTGAACTGAGTTTGATTCTTTGTGGTATGAGAGCAGGAACTGGGTTGTTTTTATTATTTACTTATCCAGTACTGGGGATCAAGCCTATGTACGGCCTTGTGTATATTACACAAGCACTCTACCACTCAGCAACATTCCCAACCTGATTTTTATTTTTAAAAAAAATTGTTAAAGAGTGTTTTTTAAGGCTCAGAAAGTGGCCTATTATAGTGACTATTCTGTGCAAGCTTGAGAAGAAAATACAATTCTGATGGTGAATATTGCAACCCGGCAGCATCTAGAATAACCTAGGAGACAAGCGTCTGGCCATGTTTATGAAGGATTATCAGGACTAGGTTAACTAAGGTGGGGAGACCCTTCCATGGCTCTTAGACCAAATAAAAAGGATGGAGGGAGCGGAACAGCAGCTTCCTCTCTGTTTCCTGACTGTAGATGCTGAATGACCACCAACCTCACACTTCTGCCACCACACCTTCCTATCCTGATGGGCTACAGCCTGGAACACACCCTCCTTTCTCTAAGTTGCTTTTGTCAGGTATTTGATGATAGCAACAAGGCAAATAAGTAATACCATCAGTCTCCTCAGCCTTTTGCCTTTTAGAAGAAGTAATGACTTTCAAATTCCAGACAGGCAGAAGCAGAAACTGGAAGTCTCCCCTTGAGATAGTTTATTTATTTATTTATTTATTTATTTATTTATTTATTTTACTCTTTTTGAGACAAGGTCTCCTTGTACCCCTAGCTGGCCTGGAATTGTTTTGTAGATCAAGGTAGCCTTAAACTCACAGAGATCTTCCTGCCTCTGCCTCCAGAGGGCTGGGATCAAAGGTGTGCACCACCAGACCCGACTGCTATTTTTCATCTCTGAAAAATCTCTGGTTTATTTTTCTT
The DNA here is from genome assembly GCA_009823505.1 of Rhizomys pruinosus. NCBI lineage: Eukaryota > Metazoa > Chordata > Mammalia > Rodentia > Spalacidae > Rhizomys > Rhizomys pruinosus. Next base: position 6,180,769 of record VZQC01014413.1, on the reverse strand, counting down.
ATTTTCATTTTTCTTCTCATTATATCCATGTTTCCCATTCCACCAACTATCACAGGAATCTTTACAATGGCTGTTTGGGGGCTGGAGAGATGGCCTAGCGGTTAAGAGTGCCGACCGCTCTTGCAGAGGACCCGGGTTCGATCCCCAGCACCCACATGGTGGCTGAGAACCTTCTGTAACTCCAGTTCCAGGAGAACTCCAGTTCCAGGGGAATCCGATACCCTCTTCTGACCTCCGCGGCATTGCACGACACGGGTGCACAAACCTACATGCAGACAGTATATTTATACACATACGAAAATAAGTAAATAAACAAAACAAAACAAAACAAACAATGGCTGTTCGATGCCCTTGCTGCCCCTGTCACCGCCATCCCTTCAGTCTGCTTTAAGAACTACTTTTTTCCTCTAGTCACAGGCTTCATGTTCTTGCCTCCTTCACATGGCTAGTGATTTTTTTTTAAACTGAATGTCATTTTGTATTGTCAAGTGCTTGATTTTTATTTATTTCTTTAAAAAGATATTGAAACTTTTCTGTTTTTTTTTTAGAGTGGTTTTCAGCTCTCCGTGAAGTCTACTCCTGTGGGAAGTTCCTCTGTGGAAGGTATGCAGCCAGTGGAGGTTCACTATCTGCACAGAGTGGGTTTTGGTCCTATTCCGGTTTACCGAACTCAGTGTAACTCCTGCCTCTGAGTGGCTCTGCTTTAAACTCTGAGGCCACCTCATGTCTCCAAACAACAATTGCTCTGTAGGTTCCTCTTTCAAACACAGTCTGAGCATTAGCTCCTGGCAGAAAAAGTGGGCAACAACAGTCCACTTTGCCTGGCCCCCTTTTCTCAGGATCACAGTGTGCGCTACCTGTTGTCACTACTCAAAATCTTTTTCCTTATGCTTTTTCCAGTTTTGTTGTTTGTGGTGTGGAGATGTTGGTAGGCCAGCATATTTCCTTGGGAACCCAAATACCTGCCTCATTCTTAGGCTTGAATAGATCACCATATTGAAGGAGCCATTGATAAGGAACACAGACCAGGGGGAAAAGGAACTGTCTAGTTTGCTTTTTGTTGCTGTGATAATCACTGTGACCAAAAGCAACTTAGGGGAGAAAGGGTTTATTTCAATGGATAAGTCCCAGGTCACAGTTCATCACTGAGGGAAGCCAAGGCAGAAACACAAGGCAGGAAGCAGAAACAGAAATCATAGAGGAATACCACTTACTGGCTTCCTTCCTCTGGCTTCCTCAGGGACCTTTCTTATGCAGGCCAGGCTGACCTGCCTACAGATGGCACCACTCACAGCAGGGCTGGACCCTCCCAGATCAATTAATGATTAAAGAAAATGTCTCACAGATGGCCGCAGGCCAATCTGATCTGGAGAAATTTTCAGCTGAGGTTCCCTCTTCCAGGTGATTCAAGTTTGTGTCAAGTAAAAAGCACAGGAACAAACACAAACAAAACAGGAAACACAAAAACACCCAATGATACAGAAAAGAGAATGTTTTTTAATTTTTATAATTTAAATCCTTAGAAAGTAAGAGAAGTTGGTATTTCCCTGAAACAGACTTTTAAAAACTGTCATGAAATTTCTTTTTCTATTTTTACAATTTTTTTTTTTTTTTGGTCTTTTCAAGAGAGAGTCTCCCTGTAGCCCCAGCTGTCCTGGAACTCACTCTGTAGACCAGGCTGGCCTTGAACTCACAAAGATCCACCTGCCTCTGCCTCCCAAGTGCTAGGATTAAAGGCGTGCGCCACCATGCCTAGTTTATTCTTACAATTTTTTAAAAAATTTTATTTATTTTTGTATGTGTATGAATGTATTGTCTGCATGTATGTTTGTGCACCGGTGTTGCTCAATGCCGAGGAGGTCAGAAGAGGGTGTCAGATTCCCCTGGAACTGGAGCCAAAGATGGTTCTCAGCCGCCATGTGGGTGCTGGGGATCAAACCCTGGTCCTCTACAAGAGCAGTCAGAGCTCTTAACCGCTAGGCCATCTCTCCAGCCCCTATTCTTGCAATTTTTTAAAAAAATGAAGAGCATATGACTGATAGACTACGTTAATAGCAGAAGAGCCATAAGCCTCATTAAGGGGGCCATAGAGGGCTGGAGAGATGGCTCCGTGGTTAAGAGCACTGACTGCTCTTGCAGAGGACCTGGGTTCAATTCCCAGCACCCAGGTGGCAGCTAAAAACTGTCTTTAGTGTCGAGGCATTGTGGTGCATACCTTTAGGAGGCAGAGGCAGAGGCAGGGGGATCTCGGTGAGTTCAAGGCCAGACTGGTCTACATAGCGAGCTCCAGGCCAGCTGGGACTAAAGGGAGACCACGGTATCAAAAAAAGAAAAAAAAAAAAACAAAAAGAGGGAAATAGAGTCAGTAAATCCTTGAAATTGGCTAACTGGCCCTAAATATGGCAGGCTGGCTTGCTTAAGCCTTATCAGCGGCCACTCCCAGGACGGAGGCTGTCGTATTTTTAGTGGAGCTTGTTTTTTTTTTTGTTTTGTTCTGTTTTTGAGATACTGCGCACGGCTCGTGCTGAGAGAGATTAAAAGGCTTTCCAATTATCCAAGGACATCCCAGGCTTTGGATGAATGCATTCCATCTGGGCTCTGGGAATAAAATCTTCCACCTGCTATTATTAGGGCAGACGCTCCAACTGTGCAATAGTGGAAAGTGTTCTGTCCGCCCGCCGCCGTGTTTGTACTTATTCGGGGGAGAGGTGTCCTGTCCTCCGCCGCCGGTATGACTTGTCTGATGAGTGTGCTGTCCTTCCGTTGCTGTGATTACTTATTCTGATGAGTGTCTGTCCTCTCACGCCGTCGCGTATATTGTTGCCATGATGAGGTGTCTGTCCCCCGCCGCCGTGTACTTATTCTGATGAGTATCTGTCCTCCGCCTCCGCATACTTGTTCTGATGAGTGTCTGTCCCCCGCCGCCGTGTACTTATTCTGGTGAGTGTCTGTCCCCCGCCGCCGTGTACTTATTCGGATGAGTATCTGTTCTTCGCTGTTGCAGGTCTGGCTCTGGTTCTTATTTCTGAACTTTAACTCCTTCCTTTCCCTCTCCAAAAATCTAACAATGACTTTTTTTTTTTTTTTGTCTTTTTTAAGACAGGGCTGCCCTGTGAGCCCAGTGTGCTGAAACGTACAGAGGGACCCCGGTCTATTCCTGCACCCATCATGTGGTTAAGAAATGTCGTTTAGCTCACCAGGGCATTGGGGACAATAGAGCTTTTATATATTCTGGCAACTCGGGAGGCAGAGGCCTTGAGGGCAGAGTCTACAGAGTGTTCAGGGAAGCTGGGCTAACAGGAGAGACCCTGTCCTTGAAAGAATATATATAGTATATTATAAATTTTATATATTTATACTGATTTATATAAATCATTATTAAAAATAACAATATAAAAACTCAGTAGATAAAACTAATCAAGCATTTGTAGTGTAGATGGGTGGAGGGCCCATCAGCCCCACACCGAGAAAGTTTCTGCCAGAGCAGTTGCGTGCGGCATTTCTAGGTGGAGAATCAGTTTCGGGTTAATAGAAATGGGTGTTAGGGAGGTCCTTCCTAAAATGGCACAGGCTGTCAAGTGACTCGTGAAGAGATGGCTACACAAGCTACTAACTACATGTGTTTAGAAATTAAAAAAGAAGGGCAAACTACATTTTTTAGGAACGTGTGTCTTGCTTATCAGAAGACCCTCTGCCCCATCAGCCAGAAGCCTGCTGCGGTGCGCACTAAGGGCGTATAAAACTGTTTTAACTCTCTGTTTTTTTTTTAAGCAGATATTTCTTATTTAGTGATTTATTTATTTATTTATTTATTTATTTATTTGGTCTTTTCAAGACCGGGTCTCCCTGTAGCCCCAGCTGTCCTGGAACTCACTCTGTAGACCAGGCTGGCCTTGAACTCACAAAGATCCACCTGCCTCTGCCTCCCAAGTGCTAGGATTAAAGGCGTGCACCACCACGCCCGGCAAACCTGTTTAACTTCTTCTGTTGGGTTGTTGCTCTCTGTTCCTGTGAGACAATCCAGAAGTTTGTCCCCCAGTGAACTGCCATCCTTGGGAAGACCAGCCTTCTCTCCTGGCAAGTCGGGTCCTGCCCCTGCGTCTTGACTTCCCTAAGGCCTGAGGAACTCTGGTTTCTCCAACTACGCATCCTATTCCCCTTCTAGCCTTGGACACAGGCTGGTTTTTTCTCTTAGCACCCCAGATCTCTGGACCACCTTCTTAGCTCCTTGTGGTGGTGAGCTCTCCAAATGATGCTGTGTAAATCGGCCTACACTGGGGCTATCTGCATCCCCCTCCCGCTGCTTCAGGGCTAGGCTTCTCTGCCCTTCAGTAAGGGCACAGACCTTTGCAGACTGTCTAAGAACACATGAATCCGGTCTTCACCTAGCAAGCTTCCCAAATTGTGTTGTGCATGCTGACTAGTAGGGGCCCAGACCTTAGGAGGAAGACCTTCCATGCACATGGTTTGAAGGAAATAATATTGTGAAAATGACAATCCTACCAAAAGCAATATATAGATTCAAAGCAACCCCAATCAAAATCCCCATAGTGTTCTTGAAAGAATTAGTAAAAACCATACTAAAATTCGCCAGGTGTGGTGGCGCATGCCTTTAATCCTAGCACTTGGGAGGCAGAGGCAGGTGGATCTTTGTGAGTTCAAGGCCAGCCTGGTCTACAGAGTGAGTTCCAGGATAGCTGGAGCTACAGGGAGACCCTGTCTTCTTATGTAGCCTACAGCTATGCACATGGACCCATGTTCAGATATTGCATGTGTAATTTGACATTAGCTAGTATAAGAAACTGAAGGGAACCCTCCCTCCATGCCTTCCCCATTTAAAGTGTCCCCCTTTCTCCCTTGATAATATGGCCCCACCTTTCTTGAGTTCCTTCTTTCCCTTTATCCCCAAATTTCCTCGTATAACTTTCCCTCCCCCTCCCTGTTAAATGCCCTCATTGTCCCCGTTTCTCCCTTGGTAACCCTGTCTCCCACTGCTCTTCTCTCTCAGGCTCCTTCTTTCCCTTTATGTCCCTGGTTCCTTTCCCTTTTCCTGGTTCCTGTAGTTATTTCGAGAAACACGCTCACATATAAGGACTTGGTGCTGAGATCCCCAAATGAGGGAGAACATTCCTCATTTGTTTTTCTGAGTCACCTTTCTTTATCGCTGAGTAGAACTCCATTGTGTGAATGTACCACATTTTCACTATCCACTCATCAGCTGAGGAACACTTAGGTTGCTTCCAATCTCAGCTACTGTGAAAAGAGCAGCAACAAACATGGATGTGCAAGTGTCTCTGCAGTAGGATGAGTCCTTTGGCTAGACGCCAAGGAGTTCCCACCAGGTCAAATGATAGATTTATTTTTATTTTTATTTTTATTTTTTTTGTCTTTTTGAGAAAGGGTCTCCTTGTAGCCACAGCTGACCTGGAACTCTATATGTAGACCAGGCTGGCATTGAACTTGAAGAGATCCACCTGCCTCTGCCTCCTGAGTGCTGGGATTAAAGGCATGTGTCACCAAGCCCGGCTTCATTTTTATTTTATTTATTTATTTATTTATTTATTTATTTATTTATTTATTTATTATTTATTTTGGTCTTTTCGAGACAGGGTCTCCCTGTAGCCCCAGCTGTCCTGGAACTCACTCTGTAGACCAGGCTGGCCTTGAACTCACAAAGATCCACCTGCCTCTGCCTCCCAAGTGCTAGGATTTTTATTTTTTTAAGAGTTCTCCACATTGCTTTCCATTGGGGTTGCATGAGCTTGAGAGTAAAGCATCTGCCACCTAATGAATAGAGGTGGAAGATTTTATTCCCTGAGCCCAGTTGGAATGCATCCCATCCCAAGGCCTGGTGTCCTTGGATAAGTTGAAAGCCTTCTTTTAGTTCCTCAGGCTGAGCAGGGCAGTATCTTAAGGTTGTAAGACTGGTGGCTCCATAAACGGACTGGTTAATCTGGGCTAACTGTGTGGACTTGAGCATCTAAAAGGAAAGTATAACCAGAAATAAATAATCAGGAAGGCCTGCGAAATTGTACTTCAGATATAAAACTTGAGATCTTAGTAAAAAGACAAAAAGAAAAGAAAAAAAGAGAGAGAGAACATTGTTGTTTTGCCTGTCTTCAATTCTTACTGGCAAGCGCATCTACTCTGTGGCTGCCTCTGCTTTTGCCATCCTTCAAAGACATGAAACACAGCTTTTTAACCCTCCAATATGGACTGAGGACTCATGTCTCTCTGAGAATCCTCCAAATGTTCAATGGCAGATGGGGACTGCTGAGACATGCAGTTTGTGGACTGGGCAGCTACTGGGGTTTCAGCCTCTTCAGAGTATAGACTGCCATTGTTGGACTACCCAGGCTGTGTCATGGAGGACAGTACAGGAAGATCAAGACAGGACACGGTGCTTACTGGACCTCATTTGGGTGCCCATGGGAAAGAAAGACCCCATGTGGAGCACAAGGGCAAGATTGATAGTTGTTTGGGCTTGCCAAGGAGGAACCTTCAAACACTTCCTTAAGGAAAACATGACATCTTTTAGCCTAAAAAAAGAAAAGAAAATACTCGAATTCAGGTGATTGACATATATATATA
>VZQC01014413.1:6031478-6173661 GCA_009823505.1 Rhizomys pruinosus | reverse complement strand
GAATGGTATCCCTCATCTGTGGATGCTAGTGCCAATTACCTAGTTGTAAGTATTTCTTGTGCACGGCCCCTTGAGCTTTTGTCCAAGCAGTTGGGAGTGATGCATATTGGAAACAACAACAACAACAACAACAGAAAGGACTGCATCAAAGAACTGACTGAAACAGTGAACTTCTGCTCAAAACAGTCAACTTCCACATGGAGAATATTGAGAAAGACTGAGAAAGAGATGAAAAGCATGTTTGGCAGAATGCATGAGCTCTGGTGGGGTGGGGGTGTAGGGTGGGGGACACGGGTCTAGATTTGATAAAAAAAATATAAATAAAAATAAATAAAGGAAAAGATGCAAGATATGTATGGCAGAGTGCATGAATTCGGGTGGGGTGGGGGGCATGGAAAGGGAAATGACTCTAAATTGGATTGAGAAATGATGTATGATGTATGAAAAAGTTTAATAACAATAAAAAATGTATTTAAGCTGGGTGTGGTGGTGCATGCCTTTAATCCCAGAACTCTGGAGGCAGAGCCAGGCAGGTTTCTGTGAATTCAAGGCCAGCCTGGTGTACAGAGTGAGCTCCAGGCCAGCTGGGACTAAAGGGAGACCCTGTCTCAAAAAAAGAACCCCCCCCCCAAAAGTCAAAAAATATATTTAAAAAGTTAGTCACTAAAAAAAAATTAAAAAAACAAACACAAAAGACATTCCTTATCTTCCACAAGATGCAATGTGGCCATTTCATGAGCTCAGTACTCATAGGACTCTGACTCCATAGGGTCAGCCCAGGTCTAAAGCATGGTTTTTTGGCCATGTGGATCTGGACCAGTAATGGTCCAGTATTAGGGATACTAGGAAGACTGAAAGACTGTGTGAATTTATGGGACTACACTGGAAAGCCAATTTAGTCATTTACAAGGAAAACACAGCTGTTCAGGGTGGCTAGAAGTTCTTAGTAACAAGTCTGAGCATTTTCTTAATAAGGAAACATGCTCCAGAAATAGTTACATTTAGAGGGTTGCTTAATAGAGAGGAAGTCAAGACAAACAGAGCCTTGTAGAGGCCTCAGAAGTATTTATTCAGACCACAACAGCTTGGAGAGGCAATGACCTCCTTTAGTAGCTATCAAAGATTGGCAAATGCTGTCTGTAAAGATAACCACTATTCCCAGGCTTGCAGGCAGTCTCTGGCAGCTACTGGCAACCCATCCTGCTATCTACCACAGGCTGGGCACAGATGGTATGTCCTGAACCAGGGCGGCAGTTGTTCTAGACACTATGTAAACAGGGGTGAGTGCTGGCCACCAAAGCTCTCCTCCCTGCACAGTCTGAAGACAGACAAATTCTCCATCTCTCAAGCCCCCTTCTCTAAATTTCCTCATGTTATAATCTTTTATGATGCCTTCAAACTTGGGCACAAGACAAAAATCCATTTGATTTTGGTTCTAAACAACAGTATCTTGGTTAGAGAAAGGAAAATATCATAAAACACATATAGTTAATCAGCCTTTGAGATCACCTCATATGGAACATTATATAGGGCACTTTTTCATACTAACAATTAATGTAAATTCCTTTTCAGAGAGTAGGAATTCTTTCTTGCCTTCCTTCCTCCCTCTTCCACCCTTCTTGCTTGGTCATGTCACAAGGCTCTGTATTCCTAGTCATGACTAATGTATCTTCTTTGTCCTTACTATAGATGGTATACAGATCTCTAGGAGATACATTTGTATAAGCACCTGGCAGTATCCAGCTTTCCTCTGAATATTGTTTGCAGTATATGGGATGAAAAATGCACCCAGTATCAATATGCGTTGTATGGACCTGGCTACATTGGTGAGCCGTACTAGTGGAGAAAGATGAGGTGACCTCCATCCTGTCCACACCAAAGGGCATCTGTGCCAACGCCTACTGAAGTGTTCCTCAAAATGAACTTCAAGCTCTTAAGAGGACATACTCTGTTTCTAGTTAATAAAGTGCTTTCTGGTCCCCTTAGTGTCACAAGAACCATAAATTCAATGCAGGCAAATGTTCAGGGCCAGGGTGTATGGCAGATGATTCAGGGATGGTAACTGCTCACTTTTCCTTCATCCCAGGGCTCCCAGTATTGATTCCACAAATCTACTTGCCTGGGAGTTTATCTTGGGATTTCCCAAGAGAAGTTTTCGAAGCACTTACTCCCTTTTAGAAATTCGTGTCATATTGATCCAGAGGATTGGCTTCTTGGAGGTCTCCATCCCTGATGAAGGAGATTCACCCGATTCACACCGGGTGCAATGAACGGGTGAAGAGTTTCATTACAAAATGTATTTTTATACCTCCTATATATCAGGCATTGTTCTCAGTGGTAGAAACCTTGCAATTAGCAAAACGAAAAAATTGTGCCTTGTTTTAATGGAGCATAGGTTATATCACATGGGTGAGGAATGAAGGATGACACAAAATCGACAGGTAATGAGTTAAGTGGTGTTGAGAGCTATAAAGAGAAACAAGGTGGGTCAAAAAGGCTGAGGCGTCAGAGCTGGCAGGGTTGCTAGGTCAGGTAGAATAGTCAGGGAGGGCTCTAGACTGAGTGACATTTGAGCTGAGCCTTAAATGCAAAGAGGGAAGAAACCACGTGCGTGCAGGGTGGACTGAGTTTCCAGCTCAGAAAACCATGAGCACAAATGCCCTGAGCACAGGTCCCTCTCAGTTGGATCCACAGGAATTTTTTTTTTTTTGTGTGTGTGTGTCTTTTTGAGACAGGGTCTTCCTGTAGCTCCAGCTGTCCTGGAACTCACTCTGTAGACCAGGCGGCCTTGAACTCACAAAGATCCGCCTGCCTCTGCCTCCCAAGTGCTAGGATTAAAGGTGTGCACCACCACGCCCAGCCCACAGGAATTTTAATATGTGGCGGTGACCCAGTGAGAAATAAGGAGAAACAACTTGCCATTGTAGTGAAGAACTAACTGCTTAAGTTCCGGAGGGGAAGGGTTGTTCTAGTTTGTCTTCTGTTGCTGTGACAAAACACTCTGACTGACACCAACTTGGGGAGGAAAGGGTTTATTCAGCTCACATCTCCTGGGTCACAGTTCATCAGTTAGGGAGCCCAAGGCAGGATCTCAGGGCAGGTACCTGGAGGCAGGAGCTGAAGCACAAGCCATGGAGGAATGCTGTTCAGTGGCTTGCTCCCCTGGCCCATGCCCAGCCTGCCCTCTTATACAGTACACAACAACCTGCCCAGGGTGGAACCACCCATAGTGGGCTGGGCCCTCCCACATTGCTCGCGACAATCAAGACAATACTCCACAGATGTGGCCACAGGCCAGCCCAATGGAGCCAATTCCCCAATTGAGGCTCCCTCAACCCAGGTGTGTCAAGTTGACACTAAAGCTATCCAGCACAAGGGTGCACCATGGCACAGGTGCCACATGGGAATAAGCACTTGGCTTGGACATAAGGGAGAAGGAGAAACAAGGATCCAGAAACTTCATTGAGGTTTTTGTAAGAAAGGCAATGCAGGGTTCCAGTGTGGTAGTGTACATCTGTCAGCCTAGCTCTCAGAGGGCAGAGGCAGGAGGTTCTGGGTTTAAAGGAATTTGGTTATATATGGAGCTCAAGGTCACTGGACTACATAGCAAGATGCTGCTTTAAAAAAAAAAGATGCTAGGCATGATGGTGCATGCCTTTAATCCTAGCACTCAGGGAGGCAGAGGCAGGCGGATCTTTGTGAGTTCAAGGCCAGCCTGGTCTACAGGGTGAGTTCCAGGACAGCTGGGGCTACAGGGAGACCCTGTCTCAAAAAAACAAACAAAAAAAAAAAACCAAAAAAAACCCCCTGCAAGGCAGGGCAGGGCAGGGCAGGGCACGTGGCCTAGGACTGGCTGGTTCTAGATAAGTAAGGCAGAGAAAACTCTGTAAGTTAGATAAGATGGATCAGAGTATGTGTGTCAGCCAGCTTTCCGTTAGAGCATAAAAGACCTGAGATAATCAGCTTACATAGAGAGGAGGGGCTTTTGGCTTCCAGCTGCAGAGGTTCCATTCCATGGCCAGTTGATGCCTTTGCTTTGGGGCTTAAAAGTCCCAAATCTTTTTAAAAATCCAAAGTCTCTTAATTTTGGGCTCCTGTAAAAAAAAAAAAAATTAATATACTTTCTTATTCCAAGAGGGAAGGACCAGGACAGAGGTTGTATTAAAATTCCCACTATTATACAAGGTACATCTACTAGGAAGAGCCAGGCATCTGCTCATCACAGACCAAGCCCCAACCACAACAGCTAGTGTGGTTCTCACACAGCGAGCCCCAACCATAACAGCTAGTGAGGTTCTCACACAGCGAGCCCCAACCATAACAGCTAGTGAGGTTCTCACACAGTGAGCCCCAACCACAACAGCTAGTGAGGTTCTCACACAGCGAGCCCCAACCACCACAGCTAGTGAGGTTCTCACACAGCGAGCCCTATCCCTTGTATCTGTTTTTATTGTGATTTCCATCTGCTTCCTGAATTCTGTGCTGCTCCATTCCATGACAACTTGTATACCTGGTTACATCTAGTTCTGTTGCTCAGCATGTTATACCTTTTATTTTGAATACTATTTTTATTACTGTTCCAAGTAAATAACATAGCTTCTATGAGAGGACATTCTAGAGAGATTCTTGTTGGCAAAGTTGTCAAGGAGAGACTATTCACTTTCCTTTCTCATTAAGATTTCATGGAAAGAGGTTTCATGACATTGTCACTTACTCATGCTCAAGGACAAGTGGATATTTATTTGTGAATCTACAAATGCCTTAAAAATTCTTCATTTTCCTTCAAAAACATGAGACACAGCTTTTCAATCTTCCAATATGGACTGAAGACTCATGTCTTTCCAAGAATCCTCCAAACCTTCAGTGCCAGATGGGGACTGCTGAGACATCCAGCTTGTGGACTGAGACTACTGGGATTTCAGCCTCTTCAGAGTATAGACTGCCATTATTGGACTACCCAGGCTGTATCACAGAAACCAGTACAGGAGGATCAAGATAGGACCTTGTGCTTACTGGACCTCATTTGGTGACCATGGGAAGGGAAAACTCCAGAGTGGAGCACAAGGGCAGGATTGATGGTTGTTTGGGCTTGCCAAGGAGGAGCCTTCAAAAATGACATCTTCCAGCCTAATTAAAAAAAAAAAGAAAGAAATCATAAGCTGAAGATGCTAAAAGATATATGCGGCATGCATATATGCATATTTTGGAGTGATGCACATTGGAAGGAACAACAACAACAACAAAAGACTGGGTCAAAAACTGACTGAAATGGTGAACTTCTGCTCAAAACAGTAAACTGCATTGAAAATTTTAAAAGAAACTGAGAAAAAGATGAAAATCATGTTTGGCAGAATGCATGAGCTCTGGTGGGGTGGGGGGCATGGAATGGGGTCTAGACTTGATTGGAAACTTTGTATGAAATGCACAAAGCTTCAATAAAAATCGGCAAAAAATTCTTCATTTTGTGTGCATCTGTATGTATGTGTGTGGCTACACATGTAGACATCGAAGGACAACTTTCAGGAATTGGCACTCTCCCTCCATCATGTGGGCACTGAGGACCAAACTCAAGTCATCAGGCTTGCCGTCAAGTGCCTTTACCTACCCCTGGGGCCAGCTTTCTGGCACCCAGCCACACCACTTTGTAATGTTCCTACCACATTGTAATCTTCCTTCCCTTGTCCCTGGTCTGAATATTCATCTCATAATATAAATACAATCCAACTTTAAAGGTTCCATAGTCTTTAATGATTTCAACAATTTAAAATACAAAAATCCATGTCTCATCTGAAACTCAAGCCAACTTCTTAACTATGAATTCCTACTAAAAAAAAAAATTTACCTATTTCCAACATACAATGGTACAGAATAAACATTCCCATTCTAAAATAGTAATCTGAGCATAGCAAGGAATGATCAAACCAAAGAAGCAGCAAAACCCAGCAGGACAAATACCCAATCCTACAGCACCATGTCTTGCATGTGGAGTTATGATGAAACAGAGTGCACTTGGAAGGTCTTAGCACCCCGCCCCCAGCTCTGCCTGCAGCACACACACTCTTGCTTTTGGGCCAGTCACACCCCTCACCTGAAGTTCTCTTCAGCTGATCCTCCGAATTTGGGCATCTCTCATCCTGGGGCTAAATAATAATTTGGCTTTATAGCAAACCAATACCCACACAGACTTATATACATGGTTCTGCTATCTGTAATTTTTTTTCTTTCCATCAAGCACTGATGTCATATAAATTCAAAGAAATAACTCATGGGTTTTTTTTTGTTTTTTTTTTTGTCTTTTCGAGACAGGGTCTCCCTTGTAGCCCCAGCTGTCCTGGAATTTGCTCTGTAGACCAGGCTGGCCTTGAACTCACAGAGATATGCCTGCCTCTGCCTCCCAAGTCCTGGGATTAAAGGTGTGCGCCAGCCACCATGCCTGGCTATGTTTTTTCATATTCTGTGTTATTAATACGATTCATTTCCTATAAGTCCTTTATATCCATTGCTTCTAAGATGGGGAAAGTCTGCTATACTCTTTATTTTTACAAAATACTTTCCAGTTTAACAAATTTGCTCTTATGAGATTTACATACTGGACAGAGTTTCTTCCAGAGTCATTGCATGCAGAAGGTTTCTATCCAATATGAATTCACTCATGATTAATGAGGATCAATGTGTAATTAAAGGCCACATTATTTATATTTGTCTATTTTTCAACAAAATTAATTCTCTGATGTTAAAGTGTAAAGAATAAACAATTTCCCATATTAATTGAAATTTTAGGGCTTCTTTTATGTATGAATTTCTCATTTTGAATGAATGTAGAATGAATGTAGTTTTCAATATTTTGCCACTGTCATTGTCCTCAAAAGGTTTCCTTCCACTAGGAATTTTTTTGGTACTTAATTAGGTCCTAAAGAATTCCTGAGGGCTGGAGAGATAGCCTAGTGGTTAAGAGCACCAACTGCTCTTACAGAGGACCTGGGTTCGATCCCCAGCACCCACATGGCGGCCGAGAATGGTCTGTAACTCCAATTCCAGGAGAACTCCAATTCCAGGGGAATCTGACACCCTCTTCTGACCTCCGTGGCCTTGCACGACACGGGTGAACAAACCTACATGCAGACAGTACATTCATACACATAAATAAATAAATAAATAAATAAATAAATAAATAAATAATTAAAAAAAAAGAATTCCTGAGCTGGGCATGGTGACACACGCCTTTAATCCTAGCACTTGGGAGGCAGAGGCAGGTGGATCTTTGTGAGTTCAAGATCAGCCTGGTCTACATAGCGAGTTCCAGGACAGCCAGAGCTACAGGAAAACCCTGTCTCAAAAAGACCCCCCCCCAAAAAAAAAAAGAATTCCTAAAGTTTTTGTCACAGTCTTTGCACCAACAGGATTTTTCTCCTAGTCTGAATGCTCTGGTGCAAAGTAAATGTTGAGCAAAAGCTAAAGGCTTTGCAACATTCTGCACATCTGTGGAGTTTAACTCCAATATATCTCTGATGATAAGTATAAAGAAGACTTAAAGGCCTTCCCCACATTCTTTGAGTTTGTAGACTTTCCTCACCAATTTAAATTCTTTGTGGTTGAACACAATTTCAAATATTATTAAACGCTCTGCCACATTATTTGTATGGCTAGAGTTTCTTTCCAGTATGAAGCTTCTGAGGTCACTTAAGTTATAAAGAACAGGTAAAGACCTTGCAATAGTCTTTGAATGTGTGGGGGTTCTCAATAATGTGAATGCTTTGGTGATAATGACTTTGTAAAAGTACTTAAAGGCCTTGTGAAATTCTTTGCAAGTGCAGGGCTTTCTCTAATTTGAAGTGTTCCAATGTCCTTGAGGTATGAAGAACAGGTAAAGGCCTTGCTGCATTCTTTGCATTGGTTGGGTTTCTCTATAGTATGAATTCTCTGATGCTTATGTAGACATGAAGAGCTGGTAAACTCTGGCCACATTCTTTCAAGTGTGAATTCTTTGATGTTAAGCAAGGGCTAAATGATAAAGAAAATATTTGCTACTTTTTTTTCATTTGCAGGGCCGCTCTCCAGCATGAACACATTTGTGTTTTGTTTTGTTTTGTTTTACATTTGTGTTTTTAAGTATGTAGAACTTTGGTGAGCCTTGTCATACTCTTCACATACTGCTTAGTAGAGGCTTCTCCAACCACATTCTTCGAATGTGTTTGGTTTCTTTCCAGTATAGATTCTTTCGTGTAGGACAGAATGCCTAGGAAAGGTCTTGCCACATTCTTCACACTTGTAGGGTGTCTCTCCAGAATGAATTCTTCCATGTTGCTAAAGGTTTGAAGTATGGTAAGACACTTTGCAATACGCTCTTGACATGTGTTGTGATTCTCTCCAGCATGACCTCTCTTGTACAGAGTCAAGGATGAATGATTGATTAGAAAAATCTTTCCTACTTGGAAGGTTTCTCTCCAGTGTGAAATCTCTGGTGTTTAGAAAGTTTTAAGGGAGCACTAAAGGCCCTGCCACTTTCTTCACATTTTTTAGGGTGTTTTTCTCTTATTAAATTTCTGGTGTTGGCTAAGGAGTGGGCTCCAATCAAAGGCCTTGCCACATCCTTCATGCTTTTAAGGTTTTGTTGCTGGGCTGCTATTGCTTGTCTTTTCACATTCCAAGGCTCATTTCTTTGTTCTAGAAATGTGACCAGGTATGGCTTAGAGAACATAAGACCCAGGGAAACAAGGTTGCTTTATACAAATTCCACTGAGCAGAGTCCAGTCACTCCTATTCCTCTGTAGGGAAATCAGCAGCCACACCTCTGAAAGACAACAGTTCTGTCAGATAAAGGGTCCAACTGTTCGCTCCTTCCAAGCCCAGGGTAACCAGCTGCTCCTGTCCTTTGTCAGAGATCCAAACCTGAGTGTGGTGCATGAGCAGCCACATGGCGAACTTTGGGGAACTATAAATGTTTTTTAAGAAAGTGAAGAGCTGCTGGAGCTATGGCTCAGCAGTTAAGAAAACTGACTGTTCTTGCAGGGAACCCAGGTTCGAGTCCCAGCACCCACATGGCCGCTAACAACCGTCCAAAACTCTAGTTCCAGGAGATCTGACACACTCTTTGGTCCTCTGCAGGCACTGCATGTCACAGATGTACTTACATATATGCAGGCCTAACACTTGTACACATAAAATAAAAATAAATAAATAAATGGAAAGAATTGAAAAGGATAGCTGACATATGGGTATGTGTCCAGTCCTGAGGCTTGTGCTCAGTTGTTTATGCTGTGTAGCTGTTACACTTCTCACCATGGTGACCAAATACCTGACGAAGAGCAATGTATGAGAAACAGATATATTTTGGTTTACAGTTTGAGAGGCTAGTGCCGTCAATAGCAGGGAAGGCATGATGCAGCTCAGAGTAGAGGCAATGTGAAGAAGGACCTCTTCATGGGGTAGTGCTACGTACATTCAGAGGTGGATCTTCTTTCTTTCTTTTTTTTTTTTTTTTTTTTTTTTTTGCGTCTTTTAGACAGGGTCTCCCCGTAGCACCCAGTGTCCTGGAACCTCACTCTGTTAGACCAGGCTGGCCTTGAACTCACAAAGATTCCACCTGCCTTGCCTCCCACGCGCTTAGGATTAAAGGCGGCCACCGCCCAGCACGCCGGCTTTTTTTTTGTTTTTTTTTAACTGCTGAGCCATCTCTCCAGCCCCCAAGATGGGATGTTTTATTTATTTATATTTTATTTATTTATTTTTTATCGTTATTTTATTATTTTTATTTTTTTATTTTTAAGGGATTCTACAATACAATGACACAGTTGTTTGCAGATAGCATTGATGTCACTCATGTCATACAATCAGGTAATTGGTGCATTTTGCAAGTATCTATGTCCAAATTTTTGAACAACCCAAGGTTCCCATAGACCAGTTGGAGAAGCTTGTATGCACAGGCATGTTGATCAATCAGGAGTCCAGACTATATTCCTGTAGTCTCATGATTCACCCCTATCTCTCCACAGCCCTTACAATCTACCACGCCTAGAGGTGGATCTTCTTTCTTCAGTTTAAGATGGAAAACCCCAGAGCTTGTTGGGAAACAAAATCCCAAGAGCATTATACTGAGAAACAGCTTCTTGGAGGAAAGCCATTTCCCCCTGTCACTCTGCTTTTGTAAACAGCTGCTTGCTTGGGACCTGCCCTTCCTTCATGTTCTTCAGTTGCATAGACTAAAACTTTTAACCTGCCAGTGACAGATCAGAAATGATGCTGGATTGCTTCTAAATATTTCGAGAACTAGAAGTCAGGGATTACTCCTGAATGTGTGCCAGCTTGAATAAAGTTTTCTCATTCTCTTCTCCATCTCTGTTATATGTTCTGAATATGGTCTTAATTTCATAAAATTGTGGTTCCCTGACAGGGAAACTCAGCTATGCCCCCACACAGTGCTGGCCCATCAAAGCCACCACAGCTATGGACCAGCTGTGGCCAAGCATGGCTCAAGTACTGAAAGGAGCCACCCAGCCAGCTGCTTGAGACCCAAACTTCATGGGGTCTGGCCTGTAGCATCAGACTGTGTTCCTTCCTAGAAGAACTGAGAAGGCGAGTGGACCAAAATCCAGAGCTTTAGGAACTCATAAGCTGGCCAAGGTAACACACAGCTAGACAGATCTACCTAACCTGGTGGAAGGGGGGGCCTCATCAATCCTGGCAATTTTCCATAGTTGTTTCAGTTAAGGAAACCTCATGGGAAGGTTTCTGTTTGGACTCTGCAATGAAAGAGAGTAACACTTCTGGAGTGAATGTTGGTGTGGCTCCGTAGTCATTGAGACTATGGAGTCTGACTGAGACCACTCTGCTGTTCTTCAGAGACCCTCATATGACTTACGGTGGCCCCCTTCAGAGCGGCCCTGACACTGGGAATTATCCAGACCTGCCACATGCCAAGAAGCACCTGAAACCTCTGTGAAAAGAGTGGCCAGGCAGGTGTTTTCTGTTTGGGGCAGTGCTTGTTCAAGACACTTTCGGCTTTTTTGCAGCACCGTCACAGTGGGAGGTCTACCACGGGAGCATCCTCCTAAGCCCAGGGTCTTTGACTGCCTGATCGAAACTTTTAAGGAAAGGTGTGGTGATATATACCTTTAATCTCAGCACTTGGGAGACAGAGGCAGGTGGATCTTTGTGAGATCAAAGTCAGCCTGGTCTACATAGTGAGGTCTAGGCCAATTGGGGCTATAGGGAGACCATGTCTCAAAAACCAAAAGATTTTTTTTTAAGAAAGAATATTCAGGAGATTATGGCATCAAGACATCTCCAGGAAAGGGAAAAACCCTCCATGAATTAGAGTGGCCAACGTTTAGCACAGAATGGCTACCAGAGGGAATCCTTGATAAAGGCAGTGCACGCTGTGGTGACCAGGGAACCAGGCCACCCAGACTCGTTTTCGTATAGAGATTCTTGGCTACAAATTGGCTTAGCCCCCTTGGATATGGTACTGTGGTGCCAGGCAGGGACAGAGAACAATCTTCCTGGCCAAGACTCAATCCCAATCAAGAAACTGAGGCCCCACCGAGACTCCACCAACATTCCAGGGAGACTCAGATGAACTCCCACTACCACTGATGAACCCCCACTACCACTGATGAGCCCCCACTACCACTGATGAACCCCCACTACCACTGATGAACCCCCACTACCACTGATGAACCCCCACTACCACTGATGGACCCCCACTACCACTGATGAACCCCCACTACCAGTGCCTCCCTCTGACTTTCTACCCAGGGCTTAAGCCTCTTCTTTACCAGAGTCTTCCCTTGCAGGTATCTCCCCTGAGACTGAGAACTATGCCTCTCTACTTAGAGCAGTTTCCTCTCCCACCACCTTTCAAGTAAGTCCTTCACTGCTAATATCTGCCCTGTGGCCTGATGAAGCTGAACAGGTGGGGAGGTGCCTCCGATAGGCCTAGAGAAAGCATCTTATCCTCCCAATACCTTTCTAAGAACTCAGTCCCCCAGCATGTGCCACAAAATGGGAGTGTCCAGGGAGGACAGTCTGTTTTCTACCACCAGCTCTTCTCTACCATGGACTTACTTAATTGGAAGCATCACAGTCCCTCATATTCCGAGAAACCTCAGGCTATGATAGACCTGGTGGAGTCCATCTGTCAGACTGAGCTCTTCACCTGGGGAAACCGCTCTCAGCTCCTCTGGCTTCTTCAACACTAGGGAGCAGCAGTGCGTAATGGCTGAGGCCCAGAAGTGGTCGCTGACTCAGAGGGGGTAGGGCCAGCCTGGAGAGCTAGCAGCCGGCTCTCCTAGAAGGCCTGGAGAGAGAAGCAAAGGAACCTACCATCATGTCTACAACTTCCTCTAGAAGGCACATAGTACACATCTGATTCTTTTTTTTTTGGGGGGGGGTCTTTTTGAGACAGGTCTTCCTTTAGTCCAAGCTGGCCCGGGGCTCGCTATGTAGACCAGGCTGGCCTTGAACTCACAGGCATCTGCCTGTCTGTGCCTCCCGAGTGCTGGGATAAAAGGCATGCGCCATGACGCCCAGCATAAGATACTTCTTAGCCACCATGTGGGTGCTGGGATTCAAACCCGGGTTCTCTGCAAGAGCAGTCAGTGCTCTTAACTGCTGAGCCATCTCTCCAGCCCCACACATCTGATTTTTAAGAGACAGGTGTTTCAATTGTGTACTCCTTTTGACTTTGAGGCACCAGAGGATCAAAGTATGGTGAATGCCACCTTTGTAGGCCAGGCACAAGGACATATCTGGAGAAAGCTACAAAAACTGGAGGAGTGCACGGGGATAACAGAACCCAGCTGTTGGAGGAGTGCACGGGGATAACAGTACCCAGGTGATGGAGGAGTGCACGGGGATAACAGTACCCAGCTGATGGAGGAGTGCAAGGGGATGACAGTATCCAGCTGATGGAGGAGTGTACAGGGATGACAGTATCCAGCTGATGGAGGAGTGCATGGGGATAACAGTACCCAGCTGTTGGAGGAGTGTACGGGGATAACAGTACCCAGCTGATGGAGGAGTGTACAGGGATAACAGTACCCAGCTGATGGAGGAGTGCACGGGGATAACAGTACCCAGCTGTTGGAGGAGTGTATGGGGATAACAGTACCCAGCTGATGGAGGAGTGCAAGGGGATGACAGTATCCAGCTGATGGAGGAGTGTACGGGGATGACAGTACCCAGCTGATGGAGGAGTGCAAGGGGATAACAGTACCCAGCTGTTGGAGGAGTGTACAGGGATAACAGTACCCAGCTGTTGGAGGAGTGTACGGGGATAACAGTACCCAGCTGATGGAGGAGTGTAGGGGATAACAGTACCCAGCTGTTGGAGGAGTGTACGGGGATAACAGAACCCAGCTGTTGGAGGAGTGCACGGGGAAAACAGTACCCAGCTGATGGAGGAGTGAACGGGGATAACAGTACCCAGCTGATGGAGGAGTGCAAGGGGATGACAGTACCCAGCTGATGGAGGAGTGTACGGGGATAACAGTACCCAGGTGATGGAGGAGTGCACAGGGATAACAGTACCCAGCTGTTGGAGGAGTGTACGGGGATAACAGTACCCAGCTGATGGAGGAGTGCACGGGGATAACAGTACCCAGCTGATGGAGGAGTGTACGGGGAAAACAGTACTCAGCTGATGGAGGAGTGTAGGGGATAACAGTACCCAGCTGATGGAGGAGTGCACGGGGAAAACAGTACCCAGCTGATGGAGAAGTGCAGGGGGATAACAGTACCCAGCTGATGGAGGAGTGCACAGGGATAACAGTACCCAGCTGATGGAGGAGTGCACGGGGATAACAGTACCCAGCTGATGGAGGAGTGCAGGGGGATGACAGTACCCAGCTGATGGAGGAGTGTACGGGGATAACAGTACCCAGCTGATGGAGGAGTGCACGGAGATAACAGTACCCAGATGTTGGAGGAGTGCACGGGGATAACAGTACCCAGCTGATGGAGGAGTGTACGGGGATAACAGTACCCAGCTGATGGAGGAGTGCACGGGGATAACAGTACCCAGCTGATGGAGGAGTGTACGGGGATAACAGTACCCAGCTGATGGAGGAGTGCACGGGGATAACAGTACCCAGCTGATGGAGGAGTGTACGGGGATAACAGTACCCAGCTGATGGAGGAGTGCACGGGGATAACAGTACCCAGCTGATGGAGGAGTGTACGGGGATAACAGTACCCAGCTGATGGAGGAGTGCACGGGGATAACAGTACCCAGCTGATGGAGGAGTGTACGGGGATAACAGTACCCAGCTGATGGAGGAGTGCACGGGGATAACAGTACCCAGCTGATGGAGGAGTGCACGGGGATGACAGTACCCAGCTGATGGAGGAGTGCACGGGGATAACAGTACCCAGCTGTTGGAGGAGTGCACGGGGATAACAGTACCCAGCTGATGGAGGAGTGCACGGGGATAACAGTACCCAGCTGATGGAGGAGTGTACGGGGATAACAGTACCCAGCTGATGGAGGAGTGCACGGGGATAACAGTACCCAGCTGTTGGAGGAGTGTACGGGGATGACAGTACCCAGCTGATGGAGGAGTGCACGGGGATAACAGTACCCAGCTGTTGGAGGAGTGCACGGGGATGACAGAACCCAGCTGTTGGAGGAGTGTACGGGGATGACAGTACCCAGCTGATGGAGGAGTGCACGGGGATAACAGTACCCAGCTGTTGGAGGAGTGCATGGGGATAACAGTACCCAGCTGATGGAGGAGTGCACTGGGATAACAGTACCCAGCTGATGGAGGAGTGTAGGGGATAACAGTACCCAGCTGATGGAGGAGTGAACGGGGATAACAGTACCCAGCTGATGGAGGAGTGTAGGGGATAACAGTACCCAGCTGATGGAGGAGTGTAGTGGATAACAGTACCCAGCTGTTGGAGGAGTGCACAGGGATAACAGTACCCAGCTGATGGAGGAGTGTACGGGGATAACCGTACCCCGATTTTGGAGGAGTGTATAGGGGTGAACAGTACCTAGCTGATGGAAGTTGTCAACAAAGCATTCTTGAACAGGGACAGATAAAGGATGAACCAGAAGGCAGACCTCCTGACGGTGGCTTCAGGCTGACCAGCTCCCCTTAGTCATAGATGGGACCAGATGGGGCAAAGTCTATGTTTTGTTCTCCTCCACACAAGGATCAGTGCACCCACTGGAAAGAAATTAGACACTGGAAAACCAATGCATGTGGTAGTTAATGTCTTTAATCCTAGCACTTGGGAGGCAGAGGCAGGTGGATCTTTGTGAGTTCAAGGCCAGCCTGGTCTACAGAGCGAGTTCCAAGACAGCTGGGGCTACAGGTAGACCCTGTCTCGAAAAGACCAAAAAAACCAACAGGATCATGCTCTATACTGGGATATTGGGTCAACCTCCTCCCCATTCCCTCCCTCCACCTCCAACTTTATGGGCTGGTTGGAACTGACTTCAAATAAAACAGATTGAGCTCAACAAGAGTAGGCCCCCATGAGCCCATGGTCGAAATGAAAGTTGGGGGCTACTTAGCAGACTTTATGGTGTCACTGGTGCTGGATAGTCGGTGTTACTAGAGCAGTGGGCCCCTTGTCGGGGAGACACCAGCAGTAGTAGGAGTATAGGAGACCCAACCAGGTTTGTGGTGTTCACTCTGTCACAAATAGAGGTGGACACTGGAACCCCATCCACTGGATTACAGGGAAAAGGGAAAATGCAAAATAGGTGCCAGCAGCTGTCCTAAACCATGGGGCCAAAGGCTGACAACCTTCCCACTGCCCACCTGTCTTATCTAACATCTACACCAGGCAATGCCCTATTGGCAACCCCAGATCCTGCAGGCAATTGGCCCTCTACAGCCTAATGCCAGACTGCTGCCTGATAGGTGCTCTACAGTATAATTCCCACACTGCCACCTGACAGGTGCCCTACAGTCTAATTCCCAGACTGTCACCTGATAAGTGCTACAGTCTAATTCCTGCCTGGGCACTCACCACACATCACAGCTGGTGACCTGATAAGTCTCCTTCCAGCCCCACACCAGTTTCCCAGGTTGGTCGTCTGATTGACCGCCATCCAACCCACTGGTCACTACTACACAAGCCTCATTGGGCTAAGATTACACACACAAATAACAGCCAGTAGTCCCTGTCTGATGGTAAGAAGGACTCTTTTTTTTTTTTTGTATAAAAAAGCATTCTGTTTTTATACCCAGAGTGACATCATATCTCAGGGCCTGGTTTCAGACCCTTGTGCCTCATGTTCCATAACATCATGAGTACCTGTCAATGACTTTGATCCCAAGATGTTACAGGCTTGCTAATGCAAAGGCAAATCCTGCCTAAGGCCAGGTTTCAGTGTAAACAGACAAGCAGGTAACAGCACAAAAGAAGCCACATGTGGCCTCCTTTTTCCCTACACAGGCTCCTTTTCTGTGAGTCTCACAATTGCCCCATGGGAGGAAACCAGATGAAACATGAATTCCTCTATCACCCAGGGTGTCCTAGGAAGAGACCTGTTATCTAACTTAGGGGCACAGATCACCTTCTCTGTTGATGGCACTGCCTGCTTTGATCTGCAGAGACCCATGGAAACCATTTTGTTGATCCTGTCAGAGGAGGAATAGAGAATCTACTCCCAGCCAGCTCTGTCCTGGAAGCTGGGAGCTCCCAGTTCCCTGGGGTATGGGCTGGCCACCAACCGTCCATCCGTAGCAGTCAAGTTGCTACCTGGAGCCAGTCTGGTGAGAGTCTGACAATACCCCTTAGGAGGCCAAGGTTAGCATCAAGGCTCATATTCAAAGACTATTAGAGTTCTGATTGTTCCAAAAATGTCATGGTACACTCTACTGATACTCATGAAGGAACCAGTTGCCAATGACTAACCACCTGTCCAGGATCTACGAGCCATAAACCAGGCTACTTGCCACTATCTATCCAGTGGTACCCAATCCCAACCTGCCGAAGCCTCATGCTTTATGTGCCTGAACCTGAAGGGTTCCTTCTTCTGCACCCTCCTGGAACCCACAAGCTAGACCATATTTGCCATCAAATGGGAGGACCCCACCTAGTTGAAAGCAACTATTAACCTGATTGTCCCAAGGGTTCAAAAACTCACCCAAGATATTTGGAGAAACCCTGGCAAATGATCTAGTATGCTTCCTGAGTGTGAAAGTGAAGTATATGTTCCTGCAGTGTGTGGATGGTCTGTTCCTGGCAAGTACAAGCTTGGAGGACCGCAATAGGGTAACAGAGATATCACTAGATGTGCTCCAGAGGGTGAGATACCAGCTATCTCCAGAAAGATCTAGATCTGCCAAAAAGAAGCTAAATACTTGGGGTTCAGATCCCAAAAGCGCATCAGGGTTTGGGGCCCAAATGAAAAGATGCAATCTGGGCCCTCCCCAAACTGAAGGCCTAGAAAGAGATCTGAGAATTTATGAGGGTAGCTGGATTTTGTCACATTTGGATACCTAGTTACATTTTTTTTTTTGAGACAGGTTCTCCCTTTAGTCCCAGCTGGCCTGGAGCTCACTCTGTACATCAGGCTGACCCTTAACTCACAGAGATCCTCCTGCCTCTGCCTCTTGAGTGCTGGGATCAAAGGCATGTGCCACCACACCCGGCACTAAAGATAGTTCTTAGCCGCCATGTGGGTGCTGGGAATCAAACCTGGGTTCTCTGCAAGAACAGTCTTAAGATTGCTCTTAACCACTGAGCCATCTCTCCACCCTCCACCTAATTACTTGGTAATAGTTAAACCTCTCTATGAATCCACAGAAGTAGGGAAAGGAACCATATGAGATATGAGTGGAGACAACAGGTGGCTTCCTGACTCTCAAGAAGGCCCTGCCCGAAGTGCTGGCCTTGGACTTCCTAATGTGACCTGAGGGTTTAATCTATCTGTCCATAAGAAGGGAATGGTGCTGGGAGTCTTAAACCAGAGTGTAGGGCCCTGGTAACAACCTGTGGCCTCTCTATCCAAACAGGCACAGCAGTGGCTGGATGGCCATCTCGCCTTTGATCCCTGGTGGACACAGCCCTCATGGCTGAGGAAGCCAACAAACTGTCCATGACAGAAGCCCTAAATCTCAAGATCACACATGTAGTCATGACCCTGGTGGACAATGGGGGCACCACTGGCTCACTAATTTGCATATGAGCCAGTTCCATGGCCTTCTGGGTGAAAATCCCCCAAATACAACTAGAAACTGTTAAAATGCTAAATGTAGCCACTTTCCTATGAACTGAGCTGGGACCTCCAGACAATAATTGTATTGAAACAACAGGAATATTTGAGTTGATCAGACCTCACGACGACCCTTCTTCTCCCCAGACACAACTACACTGACGGCAGCAGCTTTCTATCAGATGGAAACGAGATGGAAGTAATAGTCAGGGGCCCTCCTGATAGGGGAGTTGGCTCAATGGGCAGAACTGTTAGCCCTAATCAGAGCCCCAGAGATAAGCAAGGGACAAAGGACAAACATCTACACAAACTTAAGGTATGCCTTTGCCACCCTCCCTGAGCATGGGGCCATCTATAAGGAGAGTGGGTTTCTCCTGGAGTAAGAAAAGCAAAAAATCTGAAATCCTAACATCTACTAGAAGCAATTTGGGACCCAGAAGACATTGCTGTTATCTACTGTCAAGTGCATCAGAAAGAAGATTCCATTACCAAAGGAAATAGATGGGCAGATGAGGAAGCAAGGCAGGCAGCAACAACGGAGATGCCACAGGTCCCTCCCAACAAAGCCCTAATGGCTTCGCTGATAACCAAGCACCCAAACTACAGTGTTCTAGTTTGTCTTCCATTGCTGTGACAAAACACTCTGACCGACACCAACTTGGGGAGGAAAGGGTTTATTCAGCTTACATCTCCTGGGTCACAGTTCATCACTCAGGGAGCCCAAGGCAGGAACTCAGGGCAGGAACCTGGAGGCAGGAGCTGAAGCACAGGCCATGAAGGAATGCTGTTCACTGGCTTGCTCCCCTGGCTCATGCCCAGCCTGCCCTCTTATACCGTAAAAACAACCTGCCCAGGGTGGCACCACTCATTGTGGGCCGGGCCCTCCCACACTGCTCAACCATCAAGACAATACTCCACAGATGTGGCCATAGGCCAATCCAATAGAGCCAATTCCTCAACAGAGGCTCCCTCAACCCAGGTGTGTCAAGTTGACACTAAAGCTATCCAGCACACACACATAAGAAGAGGAAGCCTGGATGAGGCAAAAGAAAGGATGCAAAAGCTCAGAAGGATGGTGGCTCCTTCCCAACGGACGCCCTTTTGTCTCAGATGACCTGGGCTATTCCATGATTCATCAATGTTATGAGGACATCCATATGAGAAAAACAACATTAGAAACCCTACTAAACCAGCATTAGTATGTGGTCAGGCTCCCCATGCTTTGCAGGAATATAACTCGGAGATGTCCGGGTTGTACCCACAATAATTCCAAACAAGGACCCTCCCAGTCACCAAGAATACAAAGAACTACATAAAGCCCATTCAAAGATCTTGAAATAGACTTTACTGAATGGTAAAGAGGACACAAGTATCTGCTGGTCATAGTATGTATTTACTCTGGGTAGAGGCATAGCCCATTGGAACTGAGGTTAGAAGTAATGGGGTATGGTTTAAGGACCAAAGGGGAAAAAAAGAAGTAATGGGGGTGCTGCTGACTGAGATCTTATCCAAGTACGGAATGTCTATATTGACTGGGATAGATAATGGACTTGCCTTTCTATGTGGCTGAAATCACATGGACTGTTGAGGGTACTACAAATTAAATGGAACTTACATTTGGGTTATCAGCCTCAGAGTTCAGGGAAAATTGACTGCATGAATCAGGCTTTAGGAGAAGCCCTAAGTTTTGTCAAGATACCCAGTGTTGCCTTGGACCTTGAACTGCCTATGGTTCTTATAAGGTGAGACCCTAGGAATCCCCTCAAGATCAGCCAGCACCCAAGGACCCTACAAGCCCTGATGCAGTCGCAAACCTAGGGGCTAACTGGTTAACACAAGGGAGAAACATGAGGAATTCAGTGAGGGACACGGGGATTATGGTCACAATGTCATCCTTTTTATTGGAAATAGTGATATTACTGACCTTGCTCTAGCTAAAACAGCCAAACCATTGGAACCAATCAGAGAGGGTTGCTGTAGCCATATTCTACATAAGTGTTATGGGCCTGTTTGGAGAGTTCTTTTGTTTTTGATATCCTTTTTTTCCTCTTTTTTGAGACAGGGTCTCCCTGTAACCCCAGCTGTCCTGGAACGCATTATGTAGACCAGGCTGAACTCACAGAGATCTGCCTGCCTCTGCCTCCCAAGTGCTGGGATTAAAGGCATGCACCACCATGGCCAACTACTTTTTATATTTTACTAATTCTTAATGCAAATGGGGAAAGGGAGAGCCATGAGGTGTGACTCTAGTCCTGGAAGCACTGATGACTGAAACTGCCAAAGCATTCCATATAGCCTGACCCTCCCTTCAAGCTTGTTGGATGTGTACCTATGTGCCCTCAGGAGACTGGAGTGCTGTTCCAGCCCATTATCAGAGTGGGGTACTTCCAGAGGAGACTTGACCTTCTCTGGGGCTGTAAAATGGAATGTGAAATTAGGAGGGGAGGGGCTGGAGAGATGGCCTAGTGGTTATGAGCACCAACTGCTCTTGCAGAGGATCTGGGTTCGATCCCCAGCACCCACATGGCAGCTGAGAACCGTCTTTAACTCCAGTTCCAGGGGAATCTGATGCCCTCTTCTGACCTCTTTGGCATTGCATGACACAGGTGCACAAACCTACATGCAGATAGTACATTCATACACATAAAAAATAAATAAAATTTAAAATTAAAAAAAAAATTAGGAGGGGATAAAATGCCCATAATAGAACAATTAAAAGCCCTAGGAGATTTTCCTCTACCTGACAGGAGGCATTGGCTCCAGGGGTAGTGGCATCCAGATAGCTGAGCATTCCAGCTCCCTGATGAATGCAGAGGAATCTAACCCAAAGGGAAGGCATACCTGTAGAACATTTTAATGCGCAACAGTGACAAATAATAATATGGACGATGCTGGCCATGTTTCCAGGGGATATCTCAAATGACAACCCCAAGGGGTGCAAAGCATCAGATGGAAAAAGAATAGCCATGGGGCTTCCTGGTTCAGAAGGGAGAACTGGAGGGGTCCTCACTCAGCAATAGACTGAGATTCCCATGGGGCTTCCTAGTTCAGGGGAGAACTGGAGGGGTCCTCACTCAGCAACAGACTGAGATTCCCATGGGGATTCCTAGTCCAGAAGGGAGAACTGGAGGGGTCCTCACTCAGCAATAGACTGAGATTCCCTTGCCCTAATGTATACTCATCAATTTCACATCCTGATTCTGTAAAGAATGCTATCAAATGGCATTTAGGCTCCCCTAATGGGAATAACAGGACCCTGATTGCCAACTTCTGATAAGTCCAAATGGAATCCAAATATTTATCCACTCCCCTTCCTTACAAACATTGACGGAAAAGCCCAGTGCAATACCTACTGTCCCTCAGATCCAACCTCTGCATGTAGCATCACACTCTCTAGGTTTTCTAGAGATTGGGGTACCAAGTTGGTAATGGTTATGACAAAAGGTAACTTCGAGAGCCAACATTTCATTGCATTTCTGTCTGGCCCCTCAGACACGTGTATTTTTCTTTTGTGGAAGTAAGGCCTACGCTTGCTTTCCCATAGACTGGTCAAGAACTTACATGTTTGGCATATTTGTTACCTCCTCACACCTATGCACCTCCTTCTCAGACATTCAGTATACCAGTATACCAAAAGAGGAGATTTCAAAGAAACTTTGAGCTGACAGCTGTCCTAGAGGGAATGAGAGCAATGGTGATAGACATTCTCTATCTTCAGTACAAGTCTCTTCCTTGTATCGCCAAGGGATTGATGTTATCACTGAACAAATAACTAAACTCCAATAGGAAATAGATTCTGTTGTAGCTAGAGTACTCCAAAAACGCAGCACAGAAAAATGGAATATGTAAAATTCTGGGAGAAGAATGCTGTTTTTGGACAAATGAATCTCAGATAATCGTGAAAGGAGCAAAAAGACTATAAGAGATAGCTGATGGTCTGAGTGGCAGCAGCACTGCACAAACCTGGGCTGGCCTTTCCCCATGTCCCAAAGGCCCCTGGTCACCTCTCTCCTTATGCTCCTGTTCTGCCCCTGGGTCCTTAACCCACTGACCCAGTTACTCTTTGTTCACATGGTAGCTATAATAAAAGAAAATGGTGCCCCTTAGAAAAGTTAAGAGGTCATCAAAGGGGGGACTGAGGTGGGAAAACCTAGAGCTTTATCTTGCAAGAGCGCCATCTTTAAGAACAGTTGCCTGGAGAGAAGGCTGCTTCTGCTTGACACCCGCCTCCATGGTCTTCACTCACATAGGCTAAGAATTGTTAACCTGCCAATGACAGAATAGATTTAAAATAATGCTGGATTGCCCATAAATATTGTAAGAATATACAGGTCAGGGCTCAGGCTTTGGAGATCACTCGTGAGTCTGTGCCAGCGTGAATGAGGCTTTCTATTCTCCACTCTGACTCCAGTGCCTGTTCTGAACTCAGTGAAACACTCTCAAAGATACCCAGAGATATGTCTCCTTGGTGATTCCAAATCCAGTCAAATTCCTGTTGAAGATTAATTATTTTGTAACATAATTGAAAAATCATTGCAGTAACTCAAAGGCAAGGAGCTGAGAAAGCATGGGCTAATGTGTGCATATTGGGAAGTGAAGACATAGATTTCCACTTACTTTTTTCTCATTTGTTTATTCTACTGAAAGTGGAAATGGCAAAATAAGGAATGTTTCCTAGGAGCTGCCTTAGTTCAGATGACAAAGATATATCAACTTTATATTCAGGCACAAATCTGTACTGCACACTTAACTATGTGCCCAATCCACACAGGACATGGTGCTAATTAAACCAGCTGGGTCCCTGGCCTGATGACACTTCAAGTCCAGTGGAGGAAACTGATGTTTAGAAAAACAAAATGAAGCACTAAGACACTTTTTAATTACAAATTGTTATAAATGCCATAGAGGAAAAGCAGGGACAGAGATGTAATTTAGACCACGGAAGTGGTATTTAACGATGGCCTTTGAAGATGTTATTTGAAGTAGGACTCAAAGGCTTCCACTTTGTGAGGTGTGGTGGTACACTTGGGATACAAAGACAGGTGGATGTCCGTGAGATCAAGGCTGGCCTGGTTTCCCTTGCAGCCATAGCTCTAGTTTTTGAGACAGGGACTCTCTCTCTCTCTCTCTCTCTCTCTCTCTCTCTCTCTCACACACACACACACACACACACACACACAAATGTCAACTTATTTTTTGTTCCATGATAAGCTACCCCAAACAGTGGCTTAAACCAAGTCCACTTTATTATGCTAAAAATTTCTTTAGGCCAGGAATTCAGGTGGGGGCTGGTGGGAATGTTAGGGTCTTGGCCAGCAGGCCTACATGTCTGGAAATAACTTAGACATCCAGAGGTGGAGTCATTTCCATACTTCTTCACTCATATTTCTGGTGCTAAAGGAGGCTGAAAAGTGACCCCATAAGATTAAAGACAAGTCCTAGCCCAGTGCCTATGAATGTGAACTCATTATTTGAAAAAGTCGTCTTGCAAGTGTGACTTCATTTTAAGACTCTTAAAATGAAACCACCTTTTATACACAGGGGACCTAGATTCAATAACTGGTATTCTTATAAAAAGAAAGACAGAGATGATAGATAGATAGATACTGAATTGATATGTCTTTAAGGCAAGTATAACAGTTCTCTACCCTTTTAGATTCTGTGGCTAGGGACTGAATATAACTGATAAAGGACAAATTATACAGGAGGAAAAGTGGTTTATTTTTGTGTGCAATATGTAGACATACAGGAGAGGAAATGAGGAAAGTCAAGGGGATGATGAGGATTGGGGGCTTCTAGCTTGATTTCTGTTGCTGTTATAAAACACTGTGACCAAAAGAAGCTTTTGGGAAAGGAGAGGGTTTATTTGTCTTATACTTCCAGGTCATAATCCATCAGAAAGGGAAGTCAGGCAGGAATTTACGACAGGAACCTAGAACAGAAATCATGGGAAACTGCCACTTCAGTTCAATTGGCTTGCTTCAAGGTGTATGCTTAACTTGTTTCCTGATGTAGTCAGGTCCACCCAGCTGGAGGTGGTACTGTTCACAGTGTGCTGGGTCCTCCTGCATCCGTTAATAATCAAGACGATCTCCCAAGGACATACCAACAAGACAGTCTGACTTAGGAAACTCCTCGGCTGAGGCTTCCCTCTCAAATGACTCTGGGCTATGTCAAGTTGGTAAGATCTCACCAGGGGCTTGAGATATGTATGGCTCAGTGGTTAAGAGCATTTTCTAGTTTTCCAGAGGCCCTGAGTTATGTTCCCAGCATCCACATGGCAGCAGCTCATAACCAACTCCAGGGTATCCAACACCCTCTTCTAGCCTCCTTGGGCATCAGGCATGCACATGGTGTACATACATATAAGAAACAAACATTCATATGTAATAAAATAAAAAAAAACTTTTCTTTAAAGTTGACATTTAGCTGGGCGTGGTGGTGCGCACCTTTAATCCTAGTACTCGGGAAGCATAGGCAGGCAGATCTCTGTGAGTTCAAGGCCAGCCTGGTCTACATAGTAAGCTCCAGGCCAGCTGGGACTAAAGGGAGACCTGTCTCAAAAAGACCAAAAAAAAAAAAAAAAAAGTTGACACTTAAAGCTAACAAAGACAATATACCATCTTTTATTTATAATTTTATATAAAATAATAAATGAGCGTATTGCCTGCACGAAGCCTTTCAAGATGTTCTTCCTCCCTTTGAGCAGAGCTTGAAGTTTCCCGGGACTGCAAGCTCCCAGATCGCCCCAGCCTGCCGGCCAGCGAGCTGAGTCTTAGCCCTGGTAGAGAGGGTGAGGGGAGTGGAAGTACGAGCCTGGAGAAAGGAGGAGAGGAGGAAGTAGGAAAGGACAAGGAAAGGATGGACTCCAGGACGACGGGGAAGAATTCCACAGAGGAATAACTCAGCTTTATTACTGTAATCCAGGGTATTTATACTGGACCAACTGGGGGCTGGGCATACAGGATTTTACACCGTATACTCCAGATCACTACAGGAATGTGACAATGTTTTGCCCAAAGCACCAAAGACAGTTGGTGCCAGGCAGGTTTCAAAGGTGGCGCACGCCTTTAATCCTAGCTCTTGGGAGGCAGAGGCAGGCGGATCTTTGTGAGTTCAAGGCCAGCCTGGTCTACAGAGTGAGTTCCAGGACAGCTGGGACTACAGGGAGACCCTGTCTCGAAAAGACCAAAAAAAAAATAATAATAATAAAAAAATAATAAAATGTATATGTAGATGGTTCTGTCTGTGTGTGTAAGCACACTTGTACATGGGTGCCCAAGGAAGCTGAACAAGGATGGCAGATCCCCGGAGCTAGAGTTGCAGGCAGTTGTCAGCCACCATGTGGATGCTGAGAACCCAATTCAGGTCCTCTGCAAAGGCAGCTACTGCAGTGTTATTAACCACTGAGCCATCTCTCCCACTCCATCAGGTTTCATGTGGCTCATTAAACATCTCCTCAACTTCCTTGGGTTGCAACAACAAAGGCTTGTTCTTTCCTTTGTGAGGCAGCTGGTGACCCGCCAGCCTCCTGGCAGAGGGAGTGAACAATGAGACAATCCTGTGACAGTTCTGAAAGCTGCTGGAGACAGGCAGACATCGCTTACCCTCACGTGTCATTAGCCAAAGTCCCGTGTCAGCAGGGTGGGATCAGGTTCTGCAGATCAGAGTTGTATTACACAGCCCTTGCTGGCAAGTTGCTGGGAATAATAACACAGCCCAACACGCAGTGGCTCTGTGAAGATCTCCACAGCATCTTCAGGCTCCAGGGGACTATATGAACCATGCTAGTTTTTTCAAACCAATTTGGTAAACTATTCAAGGTGGAGCCTAAACACTGATCTTGGAATACAGAAGAAGCCAAAAAAGGAAGCTGAAATCACCCAAATACTAATTACAGGTGGCTACCACCCCAAGGCTTGGGAGGATGAAAGGGTTCGGCAAGTGGGTAGGGTAAAGGGGATCCAGGATCTTGGAGGAGGACCTCAGCTAGGCTGAGGCCCCTCCAGTTTGGGTTTTTCTGGGCTGGGGGCGGGGGGCTACTGCTGGGAGTATTGAAAAAAAAAAAGCTGGAGGGAAATGAAGCCGCAGGAAGCAGGGACAGGAGAGGGTGCTCTTCTCCTTCCGCTGCTTTCCCAGCAGTGCCTCCCATTTGCAGACCCGAACTGGAAGTCAGCTGGCCAGGGGGTCCAGGAACTGTGGTTTGCAGCCCAGCCCCCGCCTCAGTGACAGATCATACAAGTGTGGGCGCAGACCCAAGGCTCAGAGGCCAATAACCAGCATTAGCTNCTGGGGCTACAGGGAGATCCTGTCTCAAAAAAAAAAAAAAAAGAAAGAAAGGAGATAGTTTCTTAGTAACCTTTAGAGATGTGTAACTTGAGAGCCATCCCATACATACCCCTAGTAAAGAAATCTGTGACTTAGAGAAGCCTACACTAGGCTAATCTAGTGTGCTTTACCCTTTCTCACATGGAACACCTTTGTCATTTTCTTTTTTTTAACAGGGTTTGCCTAGTCACAGCCTGCATGGAAGTCACAATGTGAACCAGGGTGGCCCCAGTCTTGCAGAGATCCACCTGCTTCTGTCTCCCAAGGGCTGGGATTAAAGATGCACACTACCATGCTCTGCATTCTTAGAGCACCTTTCTATGTTTAGTAAATCCAACTTTGCTTCATTTTTGGCCCACAATGAAATTCATTTCTTGGTTTTGTCTGGGTGGAGGGCTCTGAAAAGAACTACCCAGTTGGTACGGTATGTGTTAGCACACAGGCCTTTACCTTTAGGCCTGATCCCATAGCCAGAATCAGGCCAAACCTCACTGCAGCTTTCTGGAACAGAGAGTTAGGAAGCAGCCTGTGCTGTGCTTTGACAGTTCTCAGTGTTTGGTACCTGGATCTTCCATGCTCTTTACCATGTGTACTATATTGAACTAAATCACGTGGTATGAAACTTCCCACTACCCCTAAAAGGTTATAAAAAGTCAGCCCTTTCCTTTGCTCTGGGGTTGGTCTAGTAGTCCACTGGGGGAGATCACCTTGAAGGTTGTTCTCTGAAGAGGCTCCTCTGGGCTTCCCTCATCCCTCTCATGGTCTCTCTCTCTCTCTCTCTCTCTCTCTCTGGGCTTCCCTCATCCCTCTCATGGTCTCTCTCTCTCTCTCTCTCTCTCTCTCTCTCTCTCTCTCTCTCTTTCTCATTGTCACTCTTAAAGAAGATCCTCTCCAGGTTTTGAAGAGAAACTCCTTCCCTTTAAGGTCTTGTCATGCTTAGCTCCTCTATTCTGTATTATTTCTGTCGAATGTTCTCCCTTCCTACCTGGAGGCCCAATAATGTCCTTAAGGCCCTTTCATTTTGACAAACCTCATTAAAGAGACTTGTGTCGACTGTTATTTTCTTTTATATTTAACAGTGTAGAGCTGCGCCCCTATCCTTGGTGATAGGACCATTGCTTAGCATGTTCTATGTAGGCCCTGTTTGTGGGATGAAAGAAAGAGGCTGAAGCTGACCAAGTGTGTGACTGTAGAGAACAGTAGTGTAGAATGACACTAGGAGGTGAGAGCCGGGGGTCAGATCACAGTAAGGCCTTTCTGACCATTTTAAGGAATTTGTATTTTCCTCTAAGGAAAATGATACTGGACTAATGTGCTATATTTTAAATATTCATAAGAAGTCTAAGAGAAAAAGAATTTGTTGTTAGTTTGTTAGTAAAACGTTCTGCTATAAGACAGAATTCTAAGGGGCTGGAGAGATGGCTCAGCGGTTAAGAGCACCAACTGCTCTTGCAGAGGACCCGGGTTCGATTCCCAGCACCTGTATGGTGGCTAAGAACCATCTTTAACTCCAGTTCCAGGGGGAATCTGACACCTTCTTCTGACCTCTGCGGCATTGCACGATACGGGTGCACAAACCTACATGCAGACGGTACACTCATACACACATTAAAAAAAAAAAGACAGAAATCTAAGAATAACCAATGCTTAGCTGAGTTAGGATCTCTCTCTCTCTCTCTCTCTCTCTCTCTCTCTCTCTCTCTCTCTCTCTCTCTCGTTGCACATTTGCAGACTGGTATGATGTCTCTAATGTAATCAAGGACCCGGGCTCCTAGTTGAGGCTTCTGCCTGGTTTTCAACATGTCTGTGCTGGTCTTCCTATCACACCTGCTTTCTGGCCAGTGCAAACGAGAAAATGGGAGGAGAGCTGTTGGCCTTCGTGGTGTTGGTGTGGCATCAAAGGAAAAAAAAAACTACCTCATGGAGTCCTTTAATCAAGAGGGAACCCGATCTATTCTGAGGAGTTCTGATTTCTCTCAGAACTGATCTGTCCCCTTGAACAAAGCCCTTCCTCATATGGGAAGGAACCAGGAACTTCGGCTCCGAGAATCTTTAACTAGAGTTTAGAAGGGAAGAAGTTATTTTTCTCACCCTACTGACCCAAAACAGCGGACAATACCACAAGCAGACGACATCAACCTATCCCACACATTGCCTCCAACACTTGTGCAGGATACGTTGTTTTCAACAGTAAGCAGTGGTCTTATGTCTAATTATCACCTCTCACACACACACATTGTTTTGAGTCAGGGGTAAACTGAGTCTTAATAGGGAACATGGTATAACATTAAAGCTATGTGCTCAGCGTAGCTTGTAAGAGTTAATTACATTGGACATTGTTTTTCTTAAAGGCTAGTTAAATTTAAACAAGCTCAGTGTACAGCAGGAAAACATATTGAATATGGAGTTCTAAATAATATGATTTCAAAGCATATGATTAACTCGATCCTATGAAAGTCATTGCTACACTTCCTATCTAGGATGATCTCCTTTCGAGATGTTTAACTTAATTATACCTGTGGAGAATCTTTCTCCAAAGGTACCAGAGGTTAGGTCCTGGATGTACCTTATTTTAAGGGTACCTTTCAGAAAAAAAAAAAAAACAAAAAACAAAAAACTTCTGTTTTCTAGGGCTCAATACATGAACATTCTTAGCCTGCAAAAATTGGTGAGATTTGTAATCTTTATTCTTGGAATTGTGGGCTCTGCTTAAAAGGAAAATTCTAGTTCTCTGGAAGAAGGCGGGCTGAGATGGGAAAGGCAGTAACCACGTGTCTCTGACAAGTCACTTATCCATTCACATTTCCCACTAGACCTGCAGGAGAAAGCACCAGTCTTTCTTGTTGTTTCTCTCTAGGACCTGGCCTGCTGCCCAGCATGGAACAACTCTGCACTGATGCTGTGCTGAACTTTATTGTTTGGCCAATTTCAAGGCTGTTCTTTGAATCTCCTTTTTCAGATGCATTGCTTAGAAGCCGTACCTTTTCCAACCCCTCTCTGCCAGAAGTACTGTCGGCAATTTTCTCCAGCCTTCTCAGGGAACGCCTGGGAGAACGGAAGATAAAAGTGTGGGGTCTCCAGGAACTGCCCCCCCCCAGGGGGGGCATAGTTTTACCTCTCAGTCTCACCTATATGCACATACAACTTCCCCATATTTGTTTAAAAGTTCCTACTGGGACAGCTCCATATGTGGGCTCCTGTTCCTTACTTGTAGACTTGGCTGTATTTGTCAGTCTTTGCAATTTTCAAAGAGGCAGTCTGCTCTTGACCTCTGATGTTTCTGAGTTGTTAATTCTCAATTTTCTCAGCTTTTTGTTCTTGTCCAGAAGACCAGGATGGGATGGATTGGGAGGGGGAAACACAGAAGGGAGAGGTAGGGACAGTGAGGGAAAGCAGGGCACAGGGAAGGAAGAGACTTGACGGCTAGAGCTCCTGGGTTCATCTAGTTCACTTGTGCTTCTACTGCAGCATCCAGAGTGACTATGCTCAGCTCCGATTGCTCGTTGGAAAGCCGTGGGGAGCGTCTACAATCTCCTCTGCTTTGTTCGTCCCAATTAAAAGCACTATATAGGTTCTAATGTGTAGCTGGTGCTGAAAGCCAGCAATCTAGACACTTCTACAGACCCTGGACCTGCGGCAATGGTGCCACCTGTAGTTCCTTAGAAACAGTGGCTCAGGCCCTGCCCAGACCTGCTTAATCAGGCTTTGCATCTTAACAAAACCCAAGCTGAGGCCTGGGCCCATTCAAGTCTGGAAGAGCCGGCAAGATGATTCTCCAGTGCCTCCAGTTATGGCTGTCCTCAGAAAGCAGACGGCCCTATGGGAAGGGCTATGTGAGCCCAGCAGAAGGAACGGCAGAGTGGCCAGCATGGACAGTGCCTGCTGCAGCTGACCAGCAGTCTCAGAGAAGAGAAGTAGGTCTTCCAGAGGAGAAGGTGGGGGCCCTGAGTCTGAGCTTCAGGATCTAGACAAGAGACAAAAACAACACAAATACAAAACACCAAGAGTTGCCTGTAAGTAGGTTAAAGAATGTAGACCAGGCCAGCCTAGATGCTGTAGAGATCTGCCTGCCTCTGCCTCCTGAGTGCTGGGAATAAAGGTGTGTACCACTACTCTCAGCCTAGGTTAAAAAGATTCTTTATGGCAAACATCTGGAAGATGTTTTGTTTTCCATTTAACTTTTCCTCTCCCCTCCCCTTTCCTCCCTCCCATCCCCCAGTCCTTTACAGCCCCCCCATCTTTCTAGAAGGGAAATTCATGCCCCAAATTTAGAAACTTATTCATCTTGGCTATTTGCAACTTTCTCTGTCTTTGTTTTTCTACCCAGGCTGGCTGATCTGCAAATCAATACTATAAAAATCAAGCTCTTATGGCCGGATGTGGTGGGACCCACCTTTAATCAGCATTCAGGAGCAGAGGTAGGTGGATCTCTGTGAGTTCAAGGCCAGCCTGGTCTACAGAGTGAATTCCAAGACAGCTCTGACTACAGGGAGACTCTGACTCAAAAAGACACACAAAAAAATAATAATAAAATAAAAATCAAGTTTTCTTCAAGCCTCTCTTGCCCTGGGGCTTCTTCCTACGTCCTCTAGGGTGGTCTACAGTTTTGTACTGGTATAGAAAAAAAAATCTTCAAACTTTCCCCTTTAATTCTCTTCCTGGTCATATTCAAGTTCCCTCATTCTGATATTGACAAAGGACAGCTCATTAAGGGCAAATGGCCATATAACTTATAAATGCTTTTATTGTGTTCTGGTCATGAAAAGTAATCAGTGAGGTAATGGAAGATTCAGAAATTTTACTATAGCCAGGTGTGGCGGCATCCACCTTAATCATGGCATTTGGGAGGCAGAGGCAGGCAGAGTCTCTGTGAGATGGAGGCCAGCTTGAGAGTCTCAGGCCATCTGCCTCAAAACAATCAAACCAGAAAATTTCTTATTGTTGTATTGAGTATGCCAGGATACATTATACCTTAGCTTTGAAAATCTCAGAACTAGGGCTGGAGAGATAACAGTATTTGTGGCATTTCTAAGCCACATTACAGTTAAGCCTACCAAACAAACAAACAAGCAAACAAACAACAACAAAAACCCAACCCAGCCTGACTCAGCATCCACTTAAGGCCAAGAGTGGACCTGAACTGCTCAGCACCTGCGCCTGTTCCTTTAGATGTCTCTAGGAACTGTGTCTTGAGCCAGGCTTCTCCAATTCTTTCATCGAAACAGTATCTCCAACATAAATTTGTGAAGTAGAAGACAGGATCCACCCGTATCTTACCAGAAAATCTTGCCCTTTTATCCCTAAGCCTAGACTATCCCACCCACAATTACAAACAGACGTCTTAATTTTTCTCATTGTTTGCAATGAGAAAAACATGCTGCCTCCAGCACTTTGATAAGTAAATCAGCAAACAGGCATCCACACGGTTCATTCATACTCTATTTTACACTATCTTGGGTAGAGGAAAGGAGGGGTCATGAAGATTAAGGTCATATGCCCAAGTCACAGGACAAGCACCTAACTCAGTGAGCTTGTTTACATTATAAACAGTAACTTTTTGGTTGTAAGGTTAGGTAAAAGCCATTAGTCCACATTATGTCCCTATTGTAAAAGTCATTCCTAAAGGTTGAGTATCATTTGACGCACTGTGGAAACTCATTGTGAGCTTGAGGAACAAACGGAACAATGGCATGACAACCGAAGCCTAAGTGTGACACATTTGCCAGCAATGCCTACTTGTAAGATAGTGTTCAGGTATTGAGTTTAAGTTGAAAACTGTGTGACTTTAATGAAAGTTTTGGAATTTAAAGGCAGAAAAAAACAACAACAAAGCCTCTATGTAGTTCGATTTCATCCTTCTCTCTCCTGCCCGAAAATCCCCGTGTTCATGGCCTTTCATTTTTTTCTTTATTATTTTGTCATTTGTTTTTTATTTTTGAGACAGGATTTTTTTTTTTTTTTTTTTTTTTATTTGGTCTTTTTGAGACAGGGTCTCCTTGTAGCCCCAGCTGTCCTGGAACTCACTCTGTAGACCAGACTGGCCTTGAACTCACAAAGATCCGCCTGCCTCTGCCTCCCAAGTGCTAGGATTAAAGGTATGCGCCACCACGCCCGGCAAACAGCCATACTACCCTGAAGGCTTCCCATCTGGTCTGATCTCAGAAGCTAAGCAGGGTTGGGCCTAGTTAGTACTCGGACGGGAGACAGGATCTTATGTAGCCCCAGCTGGCCTTGAACTTGTTGCATATCAAGGATAACCTTGGACTCCTGATAGTCCTGCCTCTATCTCCTAAATCTGGGATTGTAGTCATGTGTCCACATGACTAACCATGGTCATGATTTTAAAGTAACTGTTGAAGTTTCAGTTATTACAAGCATTAGAAAAAGACAGGGTGTGGGCTGGAGAGATAGCCTAGCGGTTAAGAGCGCCGACCGCTCTTGCAGAGGACCTGGGTTCGATCTCCAGCACCCACATGGCGGCTGAGAACCGTCTGTAACTCCAATTCCAGGAGAACTCCAGTTCCAGGGGATTCCGAGACCCTCTTCTGACCTCC
Source organism: Rhizomys pruinosus (assembly GCA_009823505.1). Classification (NCBI taxonomy): domain Eukaryota; kingdom Metazoa; phylum Chordata; class Mammalia; order Rodentia; family Spalacidae; genus Rhizomys; species Rhizomys pruinosus. The sequence continues at coordinate 6,140,604 of VZQC01014413.1, read as the reverse complement.
GCGGCATTGCACGACACGGGTGCACAGACCTACATGCAAACAGTACATTCATACACATAAATAAATAAAATAAAATAAAATAAAAAAGAAAAAGGGTGATGGGGAAAGGCAGATAATAGGAGCAATCTTCCAAACACTCTCTCAGATGCTCAGTGACTTTTGCCTAAACTCATTTTTCCACCCCTAGTTGAAAGGGAGCTGGGGCTTAAAGTTGGTGGTATTGCTCAGAATGAAAGCAAGAAGTCAGGGGGAATGGAACTAGCGGTCTCAAGGATGTCGTCTTCTTTTTTTTTTAATTTCTTATTACGCGTATGAATGTACTGTCTGCATGCGGGTCTGTGCACCCGTGTCGTGCAATGCTGCAGAGGTCAGAAGAGGGCGTCGGATTCCCCTGGAACTGGAGTCAAAGACGGTTCTCAGTCACCATGTGGGTGCTGGGGATCGAACCCGGGTCCTCTGCAAGAGCAGTCAGAGCTCTTAACCTCTAGGCCATCTCTCTGGCCCAGATGTCCAGTCTTTTACCACTGTGATATGCTGTCATTTATAAACACATGGGGCCACATTCACAGCTATTGTGAGACACATGCCTCCCCCTGACCCCGCAGGTCACAGTTGGTCATACCTGCCAAGTCCTTTCTAGAATGGAATCAGTTATCAAAGTTAAAACTTTGAGAGCATTATCCAAACATTACCCTTTATTAACCAATCATTAATATACTGTCTTTGAATTATTAGCTGAGTTCTATATCTCTGCTTTAGGTAAAGGTCTTTGCTTATTTTGAGACTCAGAATGGCCCTTTATCAGAATAAAAAAATTGAGTTCACTGTATATTATGAGACTGTAGTTGACATATTAACCAAGTGTCCTATAGAGTTCCTAAAGAGTGTTATTTGTAATACATGAAACACAATCAATTAAAAAAATCCATTCCTTTCAGGATTGTAGTTTGCTCTTAGAAATGCATAATTAGGAAGTAATAACTCAAAGAAGGAGCTGTGTCTGCAAAGCTGTTCATATTGCTGTTCTCCATGACAGGAAAAAATTGTTTACAACCTAAATGTCCCACAATAAAGGAAAGGCTGGGTGAATTATGGTATGACCATTACATAGCTGTAAAGACCATGTAGCCGCATGGTAAAGTGGTTGTAAATATATGGGCGGCAGGAAAAGACATCAAAAGTGCATATGTATATGCTTGAGAATAGAAAGCATTCAGAGAACTGAAATGGTTTTTCCAGCATGTTAGAATTAGTTATAAGCTGTTTCTGTTTAACTTCCTTTACTATAAATGCATATATGAGGGGCTGGAGAGATGGCTCAGTGGTTAAGAGCACTGACTGCTGTTGCAGAGGACCCGGGTTTGATTCCCAGCACCCACATGGTGGCTGAGAACCGTCTTTAACTCCAGTTCCAGGGGAGTCCGACACCCTCTTCTGACCTCCGCAGCATTGCAGAACACGGGTGCATCAACCTACATGCAGACAGGACACTCATACACATAAGAAAATTGTTAGGTCCAGGCTTCCCAGAATCCCAAGGGGCACACAGGTGCCCACTTCCTCCAGAAGCTGCCAATCATCTGACCCCTTCCCCTATACCTGAGGCCCCGCCCCATGGGTATAAATGGTGGGCCCCAGCAGCCATCTCTCTCTCTGTGTCCCTCTCTGTTTCTGTCTGCCTCTCTCTGCCTCTCTGCCCCCTGCCATGCTGTCCGGTCCTACCATGTGTCTGCAGGCGGCTCACACTGGCAGTCCCACATGGAAGTAAAGCATGTACCTGAAGTGACCTAAGCCTCATGTACCTTTTTATTGGTGTTTTCATGCTTTTTATAACCTAACAAAAATAGTAAATGAAAAAAAATTTTAAAATGCATATATGAAACAACAGCAATGACAACAAAAATAAATATATCCATGCCTACTGACCACGAATCTCCTTTTCTGCCTGATTCAGTCTGGTGCTCTCATAAAGAGGTCTCTGGTGCTTTGTGGGAAGGCTGTGGGGTTATGGTTGGCCATGTGACCTTCCTGTGGTTTCTGTGTGCCAAACTGGATCACTTCATGTCTCTGAAATAAAGATCAAGAAATTATATGCACCATCATAGGAACACTTCCACTAGTGTGGGAATAATTCCACTAGTGTAGGCACACTCCACTAGTGTAGGAACACTTCCACTAGTGTAGGAACACTCCATTAGTGTAGGAACACTTCCACTAGTGTGGGAACACTTCCACTAGTGTGGGAACACTTCCACTAGTGGGGGCACACTTCCACTAGTGTGGGAACACTTCCACTAGTGTGGGAACACTTCCACTAGTGTAGGAACACTCCACTAGTGTGGGAACACTTCCACTAGTGTGGGAACACTTCCACTAGTGTGGGAACACTTCCACTAGTGTGGGAACACTCCACTAGTGTAGGCACACTTCCACTACTGTGGGAACACTTCCACTAGTGTAGGAACACTTCCACTAGTGTGGGAACACTTCCACTAGTGTGGGAACACTTCCACTAGTGTGGGAACACTTCCACTAGTGTAGGAACACTTCCACTAGTGTGGGAACACTCCACTAGTGTAGGCACACTTCCACTACTGTGGGAACACTTCCACTAGTGTAGGAACACTTCCACTAGTGTGGGAACACTTCCACTAGTGTGGGAACACTTCCACTAGAGTGGGAACACTTCCACTAGTGTAGGCACACTTCCACTAGTGTGGGAACACTTCCACTATTGTAGGCACACTTCCACTAGTGTGGGCATGCTTCCACTAGTGTGGGCACGCTTCCACTAGTGTGGGAATGCTTCCACTAGTGTGGGAACAGTGGGAACACTTCCACTAGTGTGGGAACACTTCCACTAGTGTAGGCACACTTCCACTAGTGTAGGAACACTTCCACAGTGTGGGCACACTTCCACTAGTTGTCCTAATTTAGATGTGGATTTATAGATTTCAAAGATAACAAAAAATATGGACATTCCTATGTAGGAATCAAAACTACAAAGCTTTCTTTTCTTTCTTGTATTTGAGACAACACCCAAGCTGGCCACAAAAACCTGAAGTCCTCTTGCCAGGTGTACACCACCTTTCCCAGCTCAGGGCTTCTGCATAGTGTGGTACACACCTTACAACTAAACATATCCAAATGAGGATTGAAATTCTAGTGGATTTCATGTTTGTTCAATTTGGAAAGAGCTAGAAATACCCTTAGGATCGGTAGAATGTGAATTTTTATTTTGTTGATCAGTCTTAAAATACCCTAAGGCCTTGAGATGTTTTGTGATCAGTGGAGATGCCATGCCTACTCCTTAATCTAAAGATCAGTTAGACATGAGACCATTACAACTTTTTTTTTTTTCGGTATGTGTATCAATGTACTGTCTGCATGCAGGTTTGTGCACCCGTGTCGTGCAACGCCGCGGAGGTCAGAAGAGGGTCTCAGATTCCCCTGGAACTGGAGTTCTCCTGGAATTGGAGTTTCAGACGGCTCTCGGCCGCCATGTGGGTGCTGGGGACTGAACCCGGGTCCTCTGTAAGAGCGGTCGGCGCTCTTAACCGCTAGGCCATCTCTCCAGCCCGAGACCATTACAACTTTAAAAGCAAAGTCTGTGGACACTGGTGGCAGCCAGCCGTACTCATTCATGTGCATTTACCCAAGGCAAGAATTCTTCCGAGAGAAAGAAACTTGTGATTTTTCCAGGGAATAAGGGAATTAAAAATAGAGAGCTCAACTCATCTACTGAGAACTAACTTCTAGAATGTAATCAAGCCAACAAGAATAATTACCTAGTTAATCATAGAAATCAAGGTGAAGAAGAATGACAGGCAAATCCTGGAGGACCGCTAGAGACTTTGTCAGGTTAAGCATCTCATGTTCCTGTGCCTGTATTCTGGGTGTGACAGACTGAAGTTCTTTCACACTGAAATGAAACTTCCCTGCTAGGCCAGTGTTGCAAACTGAAAGAACCTGTGTGTAGACCAGCTGACCAGAGAAGGAAAGCTCATAAATCCCAGGGTTGGATTTGGAAAGCACATTTTATTTTGTAATACCACAGAATTGGCATACACTGCAGCATAATTTTAAAACAAATCACCATTGAAAACTCCTATGTGGGAAATTTATTACTAAAATGGTAAACAACAAGGACAACACAAAACGAAGCTTTAAAGAGAGACTGATAAAAATATTTGGGGCCAGGCGTGGTGGAGCATGCCAGTAATCCCAGCACTCGGGAGGCAGATCTCTTTGAGTTCAAGGCCAGCCTGGTCTACATAGTGAGTTCCAGGATAGCTGGGGCTACCCTGTCTCAAAAAGAAAAAAAAAAAATATATATATATATATATAATTTTTTTTTTTTTTTTCGCAAAAAAATGAATCAAATAAAAACAATTTTAACATACTTAAAGATACATTCATTTTTCTTTCCCCTGTCATTTTATTTTCCATGAAATATGTAAAAAATATATAAGCGTGTTTATCTTCACATTCTGGAAGCCAAGAAAATGTTTACATTTAAATAGATTTTTTTTACTTAAAATAATCAGAGCAAAATAGAAACACTAACCTTTAAATACATATATCTATAATATAGATTATTCACGTAATACATCTTGATAACTCGTTATTTTTCTAATACCCGCATATAATTAAACTCATCTCTAAGTTAGAGTCTAAATGCAATAAATACAATACAAACAACAGTTATAAAATGAGCTGCAGGACATTCTCAGATGGTGGAGGGAATCACAACAAAAGGTTTTCTGAAGAGTTGGGTCTGAAAGCGGACAGGGAGATGGCTGGATTCCCAAGGCAAGAGTGTAGTGTGCTCTGGCAAGCTCCCTGAAAGGAGAGCAATGGACATTTTGGGGTCCAGAGGAAGGATCATTGGGAAAAGAAAGGCACTGCCGCTCCCTTGTCTGTCCGAGTTCTGTCTGAGTACAGCATCAAAGCACTGAGCTGCTGGAAATACTTCCCAGTAAACAGCAGAGCCTTTCTCTCCAGCAAGACAATGGACCACGGGGTTGCTACTTACTTCTCACACATCTATTTTGACGACCAAAGGCATAAAACTCAGACTTCACTAGGACCTTGTGTGTTACATCCTAGATGGTAGGAAAAGTGTTTCTCGTCCTCATCCCAATCCAAGACATTCAACGAACATGGTGATCTTGCAAAAGAAGTCCCAGCTGTGGTGACAGAGCTTCTCAGACATGGGCTGGTGAGGGAGGCTGCCCTGGAACCATGACCTCTTTTTATATTTTAAAAAGGTGTGGTTGGGACCTGGTGATTGTCTTATACTATTACTATACCCAGATTTTTTTTTTTTTTCTTTTTTGAGACAGGTCTCCCTGTAGCCCCACTGTCCTGGAACTCACTTTGTAGACCAGGCTGGCCTTGAATCTCACAAGATCCGCCTGCCCTCTGCCTCCTGAGTGCTAGGATTAAAGGCGTGCACCACCACACCTGGCGTACACTCAAGTATTTTTTTTTTTTTTTTTTTTTTTTTTTTTTTTTTGGTCTTTTCGAGACAGGGTCTCCCTGTAGCCTCGGCTGTCCTGGAATTCGCTCTGTAGACCAGGCTGGCCTTGAACTCACAAAGATCTGCCTGCCTCTGCCTCCCAAGTGCTAGGATTAAAGGCGTGCGCCACCACGCCTGGCTACACTCAGATATTTTTTAAAATTTCCCTATATAGCATTTATTTGAATCTCATGATAGGTTGTGAGGAAGCCAAGACAGACAATCAGTGCTCAGTGTACAGAGAACTAAGGGTGAGGGAGAGCAATGTGACATAGTCCCTCCTGGTGTCAACACACCAAGGAACTAGAGCAGGTCCTCTGCAGAACTTAGCTTTCTTTAACGCTTACCTTTTATTTGTGTGTGTGTGTGTGTGTGTGTGTGTGTGTGTGTGTGTGTGTATGTATATATGTACATCTGTATATAGGTGCAGAAGAGGCCAGAAGAGGATGTGAGATCCTCTACAGCTGGAGTTACAGAGGTCTTGGTGCTGGGAACTGAGTTGGGGTCATCTACAAGAACTCTTAACTGGTGAGTCATCTTCTTTAAGAGGCTTGATGACAGTTGTTTTCTGAAGAATGAAATAATTCCAAGGGGATCGAAACAGGTATAAAGGGAGTTAGAGATGGAAAGAAACAGAGAGACAGATGGTGCCACTTGGCAGTCAGTGTTACAAACTTAAATAAGCAAAGCACACTTCACATGTAGAGCATGGAAAATTTAAAAAAAAATTAAATACTTCAATCTTTCAAATTGTCTTATTTAGCCCCTGCTTACTAAGGTTGCATCGAACCACATGGAATTGTTACATGGCTTCCAGTTTCCCCAGACTGTGAAAATGTTGTGCCTTGCTCTGAGCCTCCTCCTTTGTTTCCCTCCATCTTCTTCTCCCCACTCCTTGTGTGTGTGTGTGTGTGTGTGTGTGTGTGTGTGTGCGCGCACATGCACATATAAAAGGATTCTCTTGGATGTGGGTTTCTGTAAAGTAAGAGTAATAAAATATTTCAGCTGTGTCCTTGGCTTTTTTTTCTCTTTCTTTTCTTCTTTTGGTCTTTTTGAGACAGGGTCTCCCTGTAGCCCCAGCTGTCCTGGAACTCACTCTGTAGACCAGGCTGGCCTTGAACTCACAGAGACCGCCTGCCTCTATCTCCCAAGTGCTAGGATTAAAGGCGTGCACCACCACATCTGGGTCGGCTTTTTCTTTTGAGGCAAGTTGGAAAAATACCTCACTAATTTGGAGATTTATCATTTTAAATTTGGGTTCCATTTTGATACTTGCTAGAAAACAAAAAATGTTTAAATGACCATAATGACTAATTTGGAAAGCTGTCATATTTATCATAACCTTTCCAAGAAAATTCACTGACTTGATAGTACATAAAACTGTATTAGTTCCATAGGGAGTGCTCCATTGTACTAAGGAAAAAAAAAACTTATCTATAATGTTAACCTATGAAATGAAAAGCATAGGCTTGAGACTTTGATATCTGACATGGTGAACTGTTGCTCAGTTCTTATTTTCACTAATGAATGTGATTTTTTTTTTTGCTTTTTCAAGACAGGGTCTCCCTGTAGCCCCAGCTGTCTTAGAACTCACTCTGTAGACCAGGCTGGCCTTGAACTCAAAGATCTACCTGCCTCTGCCTCCCGAGTGCTAGGATTAAAGGCATGTGCCACCACACCCAGCAAATGTGTTTTAAAGAAACAGACGAATTAAAACAGAAGCCATCCATGACACCATTGTGGAATACAAGAAAAAGCCCCTGTTCTTCTTCAGGCCCCGCCTGTCCCAATCGACTCACTCACCTGCCTCACAGCCTTCCCACATATCACACTACCAATGTCACACCAACAGCACTCCCCCACCCTGAATTGAACAAGCGAGGCACCGAAAGGTACATTATGCTTTGGCAAGCAGGCAGTTGGATGGTTCTTTGAGCGTCTCTGAGGTAGTGGAGTCCTCCTCCTAATATTCTAGTGGTTCAAAAACATCTAGGGTGTTGAACTAAGGAAGGGGTGGAGTGCTGGTCATCGTTCTTAGACTGTTCATACACATGGTTCAGAAATGGGTAGCCTGTATGACTATTACGTATTTCATAGGCTTTAGCAGAAACCCTCATTGTTACATGGAGAACACAAAAACACTACAGTTGCCACATTAGAGGGTAAACATTGCTTCCTTAGGACATTGTGCAATTCCTTTCAACTTCTACTTAATCTCTTCATGTTTTTCCTGCCTGATACAGTGCTCAGTAAATATGGGATGATGCTGAATGTTCAAGATCTTTGATTTAGCTTGGTGAAATACAAACAAAACTAGCATTTGAAAAGCCAACCAACTGTGGGCTCAGAGTCAAGACTCATGGACTTCATAACTTTCAGCCTATGAGAGGACTAAGTTCAGATGTCCTGGGCATGGCACAGGGTGCAAGTCCATCTTTCTTAACTCCTTGTATGAGACACTCTTGATTCTATCCTGGTCTTACTATGATAATATGGTTGTGGGACTTCTATCTAAAAATAAGTTTTCTGAAGACAAATCGATCCATTCTCTTTGTTGTTCTTCAAGCTTTTCTGCCAGACATTTAATCAAGATAGGGTCCACCTTAGAATCAAATTTATTAGCAAACCAATGGCCATCTTTTATAAGCCACCTTAATTCTGCAGCTCCATAAATACATACACTTCGAAGGTGTGATCCAGTACAACTGGGATAGAAAAAGCCTTCATAATAATTCCATTTAACTAGGCGGGTCTTACTCTGTAGGTCAGACACATCTTGGGCCGATCTGGAAATCCCACCAGGTATTCCTGGTATCCGGATTAGGGTAGCCCAAAAGTGCTCATCAGGAGAGTATGTATCTTTAGACCAGGCGAAAAAGTCCTCAATGAGTGAGCTGTTGAAAATATATTTAACAAATGCTTGGCTCAAAACAAAATAGGCACTCCCCACAAATATCTCAATATTATGAGGCGGGGGCTCCTTGGAGATGTTTGTCCTTACTGGCAGTTTCATGTACTCATAAGGCACCTGCCTGAGCTCATGGTGATAAGTGAACCTTTCCATTTTACTGTCGGGAGGTTTCACTGTCTCTAACATATTTGCTCCATTGAGTTTTTTTAGTTCTGACACTAATTCGAAACTTGACTTCAGGGGGAAATCTTGCCCACACAGGTTGATGACATACTTCCATTGCACTGAAGACTTGAGAAGGTCTGATAAACAATTCAAATCCGCTTGGAGTCTGGAAATGTGGGCATATTCCACGGCCTCTAATTTGGAAGCAATGAAGATATTGGAGAAGCACTTAGCTAAGTTGTTCATAGCAACTTTGAACATATCTGGTGACTTAAGGTCATAATGGATGCAGTAAATATTGTGCTGGTTGTATATAGCATGGATGAGCCTTTCAACCATAATCGCGTCTTTGTGGACAACCAGTGAATAGGCTATTGGGAAGCTCTTCTCCTCTCTCGAAACAGGCTTTTCATGGTACCTTCTTAGGGTCTGATAAGTGTCACAATCACTTGTTATTGCCACAACATCATCATCCTCCAAGTCAACGACGTCACGTTTTCTGATTTCCAGACTCTTGCCAATTTCTGAAGGCTCCTGCTCATAGATCCTTGAACAGTTAACTTCATACCTGACTTCATACTTGACGTGGGTGTATCTATTTCTCACAAAAGGCGAGGTACTTAGAGAGTATTCAACCAAGTAAATGTCTCTTTGAGGGAAGAGAAATCTGCCCACATTTAGAAGCTTTAACAAGGAGAACAGCCATAAGGTTAAGAATAAGATGAAAACTTTCTGTTGGAGGGTGTATTTAAAGCAACATTTGAATATCTTCATTCTGTAAAGGAAAAAGGGATGTGTTAAATAATTAGTATTAAGAGAAAAATCAATTCGTTGACTTGAAGCTTATTGGGTGCCTACTTACTGTATGCCCCACAAAGTACTGAGCCCAAAGAAAAAAGAACAGGGTCCTTGAATAAATGCACAAATGATGAAAGAGAAATATATTAAGTCATGGTACTTTGTGATAGTCTGTATTAACTGTACTTAACTTTGAGAGATGTTGATTGTCAAACAAAATGGAAGATAAACTCCTAAAACATAAACACGGTTGTTCCCTGGTATGGCATGGACTGGTTCCCTGACCCCCCAGGGGATTACCAAAATTCAGATGTTCAAGTTCCTTATACAAATAGGTTAGTATTTGCATATAGTCTATGCACTATTCCTGTGGGCTTTTCTCTGTTTCTAGATCACTTATAATACCTGCTACAGTACTCATATATCAATTTATTCATGTAGATTTGACATAGCACTTAGTACATGGCAAATTCAAGTTTTACTTCTAGGAATTTCCTGGAATTTTTTTTCCAGTCATTTTTTTGATGGGAGTTTCCCTGAATTTGCAGAGTGACCCACAGAGACAGAGGGCTGACTATACCTGTATCTTATATAGTCTGCATTTCATTTCAGCATATTTGAGGAGGGATTGCTGTGGTCAGAGCAGAAATCTTATAATGGAAAAGGTCCAACATTCTTTCAGTGTAAAGATATAAAAATGGTCTTGGGCTTGTAGTGTGCTGCCTTGATTGTGGAAGACTAATTTTTTCACAGCTTTGTACAATAGGCTTGATCTTGAGCCCAAGTGGCTAGGACTCAAGTATTATATGCACTTTGGAAGAGCAAAAAGCTGAAACCTGACAAAGAGACCAAAAGACCTAAGCTTCCTGGAGTCCCCTAGGCTTGGGCACTCATTCAGCAAAGATGCCGTCTGATTCTTAACAATGGAGTGGAGAATGCTCGATAGAACTAAGGCATATGTGTGATGTGATCTGTGGAAATGGCAATACTAACTCCATTTTTCTCTAGTGGCTTTTGCTTTACTCTGTGTTTTTGCCCAGCCATTCTCACTGCAGCCAGCCAAGCAGAACATCTCATGCAGGCCGTTTCAGGCAGCGCACTGTTTCTACAGCACTGGGAAACTGACAAGTAGCACACCCAGGTATTGTCCTCCCACCCAGATATACCTGTAACTCCAGGGAGCCTACTGTCCCTGTCTCCCCCGGCCCCCTGGTCTTTTTGAGACAGGGTCTCCCTGTAGCCCTAGCTGGCCTGGCACTCACAATGTAGACCAGGCTGGCCTTGAACTCACAGAGATCTCTTCCTGAGTGCTGGGGTTAAAGGCATACACCACTATGCCCAGCTGTCTCTGTAATTCTGAGGAACTTCTTTTTCCTAACCAAAACTTTTTGTTCACTGAAACTTCTTTGTTAACTAATCTGCCCCTGGTCTGGTGTAACTATGGTGATCTAATATAATTATGGTTATGGGCTTTACCCCTGGCATGATGTAATTTTCATTTTAACCTTTATAAATCCACCTCTGCCTCCTCTCAGAGTTGAGAGTTCTGTGTTAGCTCCCTTTCTGACTGTTGGCCAATAAAGGACTCCTGATCTGACCATTGCTGTGTGGTGTGCCTCTGTGTCTCACTGGCCATTATACATACGAGAGGAACAGAAGACTTGGATAACTCTGAAACTTCCAAGTTTAGTTTCTAAGCAGATGGTCTCACGATATGTGGAAACAGAAAACAGAGGAGAGTTGAGGATGTTAACCTAGCTCTCACTGCACTGAGGCTGAGTGCCTGCCTGCAAGATTTCCATACGGGGATGCCCCTCAGCAGTTAGAAAGGCCACCCCTGAAGCTTGGGTGAGAGGTGGGGGCTACAGAGAAATGTGTCAGTAACATAAATGTGGAAGTTCAAATTCAGAGGGCCATGGCAAGTGTGTATGAAAGAGCAGTAATCTAAGGGACTCTGCAGTAACTACAGAGAGTAAGTAGCCTGAGATGGCCAGAGAGTGGGATTCTGCAGTAAAGTTCAAGGTAACCAAGCTGCAGTCCCAAAGCCCAAGCCCATGTGTACAGTTGGGTGCTGTGGTAAAATAAGAGATTAATCACTTCCATATATATATATATATAGTCCAAAGTGGGATTTCTGCTTAGTCTTCTCTTGCTTTATAGGTCCAGGGAATCTTAATCAGTATCAGGTCATCTTTTTCCCTGTACAATGAGAACAACTCACATGTGTAGAAAGATTGGTAGATTCCCTAGCAGTCGTGTTTATGGTATACACCATAACAGCCATCCTCACAATTACGTAAAAGGACAACTGTACATCAACTACCTCCAGGGCCTCAGCACCCATGCATGTTCCTGACTTTCCAGAGTCCAGCTTCAGACCTAGAGAGTCTGAGCTGTCAGGAGGAGGCCAGGGCTGGCTGCCTAGGGTAGTGGAGCCGAGGAGAGCCGTGAGAAGTCCTCCGGCTCCAGTTCCGGCTCCCTGCTCTGCAGTTTTCTGGAGAGAGAAGAGTTAGCCTTAAAGAAAAAGGAGGAGGGCACTGGGCAGCCCAGGCTGAATCTCTTTTTTTAACTCTCATGGACCTTTAAGGAAGAAAGCTTGCTTGTCTTTGGAATAGCCTTTGATTTGAAAGAACCCTCCAAAATTATTACCTTGTCCAACTCAAAATAAAATGTCCCTGTTTACCACAACCAAACAGGCCTTTAATTAAAAAATGTCTTCCTCTCTCCAAGTTAGAAAATGACATGAAGCAGAGACAACCCCCGTCCCCCCAGAAATGAATGAATTCCTGTCAGTTCCCAAACATGGCTCCTGGCTTCTTCTCAGGCTGCTGGCCACAGTGAGAAATTAGTCCTATATCTGGGCTACAGGAGGGAAACATCCTGCAAGAGGTCCAAGAAGATCAAAATCTCCAACCTTGCTTGGCTTCCTCTGAAAGGGACTCTGCGTGGAGCAGCACCGGCCCAAGGAGCACAGCTGCAGGGAGGACGGCAGCCAGGGCAACGCTTACACACTGCAGCCCCACCCCCTTTCCTGCCACTGGACGCGGTAGGAGTGGGACACGGGTGGGGACCCTGAGGCCCAGGTGTGGAGGATGGAAATGAGCTCCCTGAGGCCTGACCTGAGTCTGAGCAGAGTGGACTAGCTAATATGGCCCTAAAGCTGGTCACATGGTTTCTAGGACACCAGACTACTGTTCCACCATCTGTAGAAGAGAACCTTGACTCCCATTTGCCAAGGTAGACAAAGAAGTTGGCCTTGTAGAATGTCACTGTATAGACAAGTTCTTAGCCATGATGACTGACTGATAAAAATAAAGTAAGAGCAAGGTTTGGTGGTATCGCTCATGTAAACAAGATCTCCAATAATTCAATAAAAGATCCCCCTCCCCAGCTCTTAGTCATTGCTGGAGCCCCAAGGAAACAGAACTTGAAGCTACAAAGTCTTGTTCTACAGACACGCTGAACCCGCCATACAACCCAATCTCTTGGACACAAGGGAAAAAATTTCCCCATATTTTCCATAACTGTTTACCCCCTGACTAATGTTCCCATTCTAAGTCTTGTAACTATATTATTGAAGTAGAAACAAATGAATTCTAATCTTGAGACCTTATACCTCCTATCTGAGAGAGAATGTGCATGGAGAATTGACTTAGAGGAACCTAGAGTTGCACCACATCTGTCGCTGAGGCCCCAGGCCCAGGCCAGTAATTAGCCAATCTTCAGCCAGTGAAAAGCAAGCGCATCGTCAGCCCTTCTGCTACCAGGGACACCTGGCTCACATCTTGTCACCTATGACTTGCTCATTCATTTCTTCTCACAGTCACTAGTTATACAATTCAGGTTGTTTGAGAACTCCTAATTATCTTAGAAAACCTTCTGGCTGAAATCTCTCTCCAGATAATATTCCATTTGTGTGCCACCTTTAAGTCTTTAAACCTTGTTTTATTATATGTCCATTTGAAAAATAGGGTATGAAAAGCTTATTGATTAGTGTGCTGGATAGCTTTAGTGTCAACTTGACACACCTGGGTTGAGGGAGCCTCAATTGGGGAATTGGCTCCATTGGATTGGCCTGTGGCCACATCTGTGGAGTATTGTCTGGATTGTCAAGCAGTGTGGAAGGGCCCAGCCCACAATGAGTGGTGCCACCCTGGGCAGGTTGTTGTGTACTGTATAAGAAAGCAGGCTGGGCATGAGCCAGGGGAGCAAGCCAGTGAACAGCATTCCTTCATGGCCTGTGCTTCAGCTCCTGCCTCCAGGTTCCTGCCCTGAGTTCCTGCCTTGGGCTCCCTAAGTGATGAACTGTGACCCAGGAGATGTAAGCTGAATAAACCCTTTCCTCCCCAAGTCGGTGTTGGTCAGAGTGTTTTGTCACAGCAATGGAAGACAAACTAGGACAGAAATTGGTACCAGAAGAGTGGGGTATTGCTGTGACAGACCTGACCTTGGTGTTTTGGGGAAGGATTGTGGAGGCGTTTGGAACTTTGGGCTGGGAAGATCATTGAATGCCTAAAGATTGTTGCTGTGGAGCTTGGAGCAGTTTTGCTGAAGGAGTTGTAGAAGATGGAGGCCTGGCTTGTGAAGTTTCTAGTTTCAAAGGGGAGCAGAGATCATCAGGACTGTGTAATCTGTGGGTTCTGGTCAGCTGGGGCTGAAGAATCAGCTGTAAGTAACAAGAGACCAGAACCTGAAGTGAAATCTTTGTTGTACTGGGACAATTGATGCTGGTTAGCTGGGGCTGAAAAATCAGCTGTAAGTAACAAGAGACCAGCATCACTGTGGTGAAATCTTCTGGGAAGAATTTCTTCAGGGTCAGCACACAGAAGCTGTGATCCAGAAGGGGCCTGAGCCTCCATCTCAAGCCAGAAGCAGGACTTGGTAATGTGTAAGAGTCTCCTATATGGTTCCGGTGTTGAAATTTGAGGGGGTCACAGAGAGCAGCCGAGGCTTGGCACTGTGAGAGGTCAGGAAAGACCATTGGTGGAAGTGCACCTCGGTTGCTGTGAAGACCCCAGGATTGCAGGGGTCATGGAGAGAAGCTGAGGCTTTGCACCAGGAGAGGTCAGAAGAGACCATTGGTGAAGGTGCTGCCTCAGTTTCAGTAGCGACCCCAGCTTTTTGGAGATGCCGGTACCCTGGGACGACCACCAAGAGCAGCGGTAGGTGTAGAATGGAGTCGGCCTGGGCCTGCGAGATGAGTGTGCCACGGACGGCAGAGTCGGAGAGGGGGAGCTGCCGAGACCCTTTGGAGCCCAGAAGATCGTGAGTGAATCCCAGGTGTCCAGCCTTGAGCTACTTTGCTGGACTTAGGTTTTGTTTGAGAGTGCCTGATTCTTCCCTTTGAAATAAGACAGTACTTGTTTTGGATTTTACAGCAGCCCACAGTTAAGAGACTTTTAATAGACTGGACTTTTAAGTGTTTGGACATTTTAAGGACTGTGGGGCTTTTAAGGATGTACTGTCTTAGGTTGTGATTAGTGTTAACATCATACTTTGGGGATAAGAACTGGAAAGGTGGTTTAATAGTGATGTGTTTGTGTGTCAAGTTGACAAGGGGTCAATTGTGCTGGATAGCTTTGGTGTCAACTTGACACACCTGGGTTGAGGGAGCCTCGGTTGGGGAATTGGCTCCATTGGATTGGCCTGTGGCCACATCTGTGGTGTATTGTCTTGATTGTTGAGCAGTGACAGTATAAGAAGGCAGGCTGGGCATGAGCCAGAGAGCAAGCCAGTAGAGAGCAAGCCAGTGAACAGCAGTCCTCCATGGCCTCCAGGTTCCTGCCCTGAGTTCCTGCCTTGGGCTCCCTAAGTGATGAACTGTGACCCAGGAGATGTAAGCTGAATAAACCCTTTCCTCCCCAAGTTGGTGTCGGTCAGAGTGTTTTGTCACAGCAATGGAAGACAAACTAGGACAATTAGGAAATGTCAGGATTCATTCTCTAAAACCTTACAAAGAGTTATCACTCAAGGACAGGAATATAAATATGAATGCACTTTAAAAAATAATAATCCCCCAAATCTTCTCCTAACCAAAAGAGGGTTCCTGATGTATCACAGCAGAGCAAACTTATGTCTCACCACTGTGCCTTGGTCTCAGCGAGGCCACTGAGTCTCCCCATGACAACATGCTTATCAGCAACCGTGGAGGACTCTGAACCAGGGCTGTTAGGTGGGAGGATGTCTAAGCACAAGTGCATTTCCTCCATACCCACAGGGCACCTCCAGTTGTACAAAGGAGTAGAAAGGTGTTTCTGTACAACCTTACACTCTTGTTCTAGATGGAGGATCGCAAAGGCAAATCATTATCACAGTGGAGTATGAACATAGCACCCACAACCAGAGGAACAGCACCGCCGGCCACTGCAGCACACGCTGGACGACTGCAGTCTTCGCAAGGAAACAGAAGGGGGGTTTCATTCGCTCCAAAACTAAACAGTTTCATTAAAAAGAAAATCAGGAAGTCAGAAAAGTCTACAGAAGAAAACAGAGCTCAGCAGCATCCATCAGCAAACAATAACACTCCCTGGACAGCATGTCTTCCCAGCCTGCTTTCTTTCTTTTTTTCTTTTTTTCTTTTTTTGTCTTTTCAAGACAGGGTCTCCCTGTAGCCCCAGCTGTCCTGGAACTTTGTACCAGGCTGGTCTTGGAACTCACAAAGATCCACCTGCCTCTGCTCCCAACTGCTAGGATTAAAGGCATGCACCACCATGCCTGGCCCCAGCCTGCTTTTAATAGTAAGTACACCACGGGGCTGGAGAGACCGCCTAGTGGTTAAGAGCACCGACTGCTCTTGCAGAGGGCCCAGGTTTGATCCCCAGCACCCACATGGTAGCTGAGAACCATCTTTAACTCCAGTTCCAGGGGAATCTGACACCATCTTCTGACCTCCATAGCATTGCATGACACGGGTGCACAAACCTACATGCAGACAGTACATTTATACACATAAAATAAATAAATAAAATTTAAAAAAAAGCACTAAAAAAATAGTACACCTTACCCCACCACTCAGGTTTGCCTTTTAACAGCAGTCTCAGGATGCAGGAACCGTCCTATTTGTTTCTGACTATCAACTGGCCCTATCCTATACCAGGTCTGTAAAATGTAAAATGTTTCTAATAGTGATAAACATGCTTTTCAACAGGAAAAAAAAAACTACATAAGAAAAAAGCTAATTTTCTAGGTCTTTTTTTTCTTCTTCTTCTTTTTTTCTCTTTTTTTCCCCTTCTAGATCTTTTTCATCAATGTTTAGTTAATAAACGCATAATTGCTGAAGAATCCTTACAGTAAAAATCTTAAAACTAAAAAGGACTTCAAAGGTGATTGAGTCCACAGTCCTTCAAAGGTAGTGGCCACGGTGTACCCTTGCTTCCTCCATTAAATCCATGTCTCAGTCTGTTTTTGCTGCTACAGCAAAATACCATAGATTGTGGAATTTATCCACAGAAACTTATTTCTCATGGGACTGGAGGCTGGGATCAGGGTACAGATCCATGTCTGGTGAAGGCTTACTCTATCTTCCAATATGATGCCTGTTGCTGTGTCCTCCTATGGCAAAAGGCAGAAGGCCCAAAGGATGGGAGGAGTGAATAGCCCTCTCAGACCTCTCTAAGGTCACTGATTCTACTCATGTTGGTTCACACTCATGCCTTAATAGCCTTCTGGACTTCTTAATGCCATCACAGTGGCAATGAGGTTTCAACATGAATTTTGAGAGGACACATTCAGACCATAGCAATATGCATCCAACCAACTGCTGTCTATCAAGGGACCTAATGGGGTGGGGTCCCTAAACCCTCAAGCAGGCTCCTCATGGTGGTATCCAGCCCAGTCTGGCTCCAACTCCCGACCACTGAGATGGCTTTGACAGAGTTCATGGACACATGTCTGCCTATGCAGAGCATTCGTATTATTTGTATCATCTTATTATGGGGTGGGTACTTTCATTAGACATGCTTTTCTTATAAGAAACTGAGTCAAAGGGAATACATAGTTCCTTTGGATCATAATGCTAGTATGAAGCGGAGTTAGGATTTTCAACTCCTGTCCAGTTGTCACCAACCATGAGTCAAGACTGCTTCTCCAGTGTCTCAGTGGTAGGACTCTATTGGTTCCGAGCCATTCCTTCTTCCTATTCTGTGGTAGCCACTCTAATCCAAGCCACATCAACTTTTGCCTTTTATCTGGTTTCCTTGTTTCCCCTGGTCCATTCTTCATTCGTAAACCGGACACCTACACATTCCCTATGTGTCAAAACCTTCACTAGGACTTCACTTCACTTAGAATAAGGTCAGAATTCTTTCCACAGCCGCAAAATGCCAGCAGTTTCTACGCCTGGCTTTCTCTACAAGTTCATCTGATCCCTTTCCTCTTATTCAGCTCTAAGCCTTCTAAGAGCTTCTAGAATACGAGTCTTTTCCTTGATCTTTGTATTTGCTGTTCCTGAATCTAGACCACATTTTCCTGGACCTTGGCTTGCTGGGGATTTAACTTTAAGGCTATGTCACAAGCTGCTGTCAGCGTGAGCTGGTTTATTATCTGTCTTTAAACAGGAACATGAGGTCCTTGAAGGCTTAGTTGACTACACCATCTCTAGCACCAAGCACACGGTAGCTATCTCCAATGACAAAGTCAGAAGGCCCATGTTCTAGTCTGGGCTCTGCTGTTGAAACTTCAAGTGATCCAGCAAGCCCTTAACCCTAGGCAAGCATTTTGCCCTGGGTATAAAGCAGGATCATGGTTTTTCCACAGCACTATTGTGAAGGCCATCTGCCATAACTCATATGAAAGAGCTACAGGAAAAGACAACTTCTGTCTGTAAATATCAGGTTCTAGAACCTCCACAAGTGGAACAGTTTCCTAAGAAATAAGAGAGTCAATACTGTATTGATCTTATTTTACTGTGAAGCAGCACATTATCTCCTCCATTCTGATGTTCTAAATAATTATGTGTTCTTTACTATTTGACAAGATTATTATTGTGAAAAGAAGTTTTTACTCAAGTTTCAGAACTCTTTCTGGGGTTTCAGAATTATGTAGAGACATACCTGCCTAGAATGAAACAGGGAAGCAGTTATCTAGCTAATGTTTACGGTTGATTTCTGTAGCCCCCTCCCAATACTCAATGTGTTTTAAAAGATTGGTAGCTAAGGCTGGAGAGTTGGCCTAGTGGTTAAGAGCGCCGACTGCTCTTACAGAGGACCCGGGTTCGATCCCCAGCACCCACATGGCGGCCGAGAACCATCTGAAACTCCAATTCCAGGAGAACTCCAGTTCCAGGGGAATCTGACACCCTCTTCTGACCTCTGTGGCATTGCATGACACGGGTGCACAAACCTGCATGCAGACAGTACATTCCTACACATACAGAAATAAATAAAATAAAATAAAAAAGATTGGTAGCTAAAGAATTTCTTTCAAGAACATCTAAGAGCTTCTAACCTAGAAAAATTGGTAGCCTTTCTTTATACCAATAACAAGCAACTGGAGAAGGAATACAAGGGGACTTTCCCACTCACAATAGCCTCCACAAAAATAAAATATCTAGGAACAAACCTGACCAAAGACACTAAAAATCTCTACAATGAAAACCTTAAATCTCTGAAGGGGGAGATTGAAGAAGACACCAGAAGATGGAAGGACCTCCCATGCTCATAGATTGGAAGAACTAATATAGTAAAAATGACCATCCCACCCAAAGTAATATACAGATTCAATGCAATCCCAATTAAAATACCCCATGAGCTTCTTCACAGACCTAGAAGAAAACATCCCAAAGTTCATATGGAAAAACAAAAGACCCCAGATAGGCAAAGCAAAAAGAGCAATATAGGGTGGAATTACTATACCAGACTTCAAACTATATTACAGGGTTATAGTCATAAAAACAGCCTGGTATTGGCACAAAAACAGCTGAAGATCAATGGAACAAAATTGAAGATCCAAACTTGAGTACACGAAATTTCAGCCACCTCTTATTTGACAAAGAGGCCAAGAAGACTCAATGGAGGAAAGAGAGCATCTTCAGGAACTGGTGTTGGCATAACTGGATCACCACTTGTAGAAGAATAAAACTAAACCCCTACCTCTCACCCTGTACACAAATCAACTCCAAATGGATCAAAGACCTCAATGTGAATGAAACCCAAAACTCTGAAAATGATAGAAGAAAACGTTGGCAGTAACTTACAAGACATAGGCATAGGAGAAGACTTTCTAAATCAGACAGCAGATGCACAAAAAATGTCAACAATTGGCAAGTGGGACCTTATTAAACTCAAGAGCTTCTGTACAGAGAAAGAATCAGTCAATGAAGTGAAGAAAAACCCCACAGAGTGGGAAGAAACCTTCACCAGTGATACATCTGATAGAGTATTAACATCCAGACTGTATAAACTACTCAAATAAACAGAGGAGAAAAAAAACAAATGACCCACTCAAAAGATGGAGTAAAGGAGATAAATAGAGATTTCACAAATGAAGAAATAAAAATGGCTGAGAAGCATCTTAAACACTGTTCAACATCGCTAGTAATTAAGGAAATACAAATTAAAATCATCTTAAGATTTCTTCTTACTCAGGTAAGACTAGCTATGATCAAGAAAACAAAGGATACCAAATGCTGAAGAAGTTGTGGGAAAGGGGAACACTCATCCATTGCTGGTGGGAATGCAAACTTGTACAACCCCTATGGAAAGCAGTGTGGAGCACTCTTAAAAAACTGAAAATGAGCCTATAACCTGACCCAGTCACACCACTCCTTGGTATATACCCACAAGACTCATCCTATTGCAGACATACATGCACATCTATGTTTATTGCAGCTCTCTTCACAATAGCAAAGAGCTGGAAGCAACTGAAGTGTCCCTAAACCAACGAGTGGATAGAGAAAATGTGGCTCTATATAATGGGATTCCATGCAATGGTAAAGAAAAATGACATCATGAACTTTGCAGGTAAATGGATGGAACTAGAAGCCATTATGCTAAGTGAAGTAACACAGTCCCCCAGAAAAACAAATGACATATGTTATCCCTCATTTGTGGTTGCTAGCACCAAATCTCTCCTTATAAGGCAAACTGAATAATTCCTTTTTTTTTTTTTAAGTAAATATAATACCTGGTGTTACTCATCAACTGGCTAAGTAATTTAGGAATGCAATATTGTCTCTTTACGTGCATACAACTCTACTATCAAAATGCAAGTCCCTAAACATATTTTGGAATTAACCTATAGTTTATTTTCAGACGTCATAATTTTGGCATATCTGCGGCATCTATGTATGCATAGTTTGGAATGATACAAATTGGAAGGAACAACAACAACAAAGACTGGGTCAAATAACTGACTGAAACAGTAAACTTCTGCCCAAAACAGTAAACTTAAAAAAAAAAAAAGACTGAGAAAAAGATGAAAAACATGTATGGCAGAATGCATGAGCTCTGGTGGGGTGGAGGTGGGGGCAAGGAAAGGGAATTGGGTCTAAATTTGATTAAGAAATGTTGTATGAAATGCACAAAACTTCAATAAAAATAACATATATATATATAAAAATCTAAGAGCACATGGAACCCATTCCCTGCAGAGCCTCAGTAGTGTTTGTATTACTATGTGTAGCAGAAGCTATACAGTTCCCTAAGTTCACAATCTTTTAGGGGAAATTTTTTGGGCATTGCAAAAGTATGGTGGCTCATTATTGATCTCTGTTTGACAGGGCCATTCCTAAGGACCATGTAACCAAAAGAGCCATCCCGAGGACTTTACAGCAATAGAAATCAACAATACCCTCCGATAGGGCCTTTGCAGTGTCCTGTCACTCAGATAATTTGTCCAATGACACTGTCTCAGCACAATTAACTAGGGTGCTTCTCATTCACAGGGGCTTATTTGAGACCCCATAGGGCATGCTGCCACTGACAGCTCTCATGCCAGGCAGTTTGTTTCAGTGTGACTGTATAAAAGTATGGCTTTGGAGCCGGGCGTGGTGGTGCACAACTTTAATCCTAGCACTTGGGAGGCAGAGGCAGGCGGATCTTTGTGAGTTCAAGGCCAGCCTGGTCTACAGAGTGAGTTCCAGGATAGCTGGGACTACAAGGAGACCAAAAAGAAAAAAAAAAAAAAAAAAAAAGACCTAAAAAAAAAAAAAAAAAAAAAAAAAAAAAAAAAAACTAAATGGCTTCCATTTTTTTTAAAAATATCCACTTTACCTTCAAGATGGTGAGAACAGAGGCCTCAATGGAAATGCTGGACAGGAAAACCATTCTACATGCCACTTCTTTACATTATTATTCTTCCTGCAATACTTTCTTTGGAAACTTTAAGGTCTAAGGAGAATCACAAGATGTGTAAGGTTACATGAGAAATGAATCATTCAAATAAGGCTGTGTTGATGGGTCCATACAGATTATGGAAAATCTAGGTCACAGCAGCATAGCAACAAACAACAAAGAAACAAAAATACCCCCCCAACAACCACCACCACAAAACAACACACACGAACCCCCCCCACACACACCACAAAACCCCCACTGAAATTAGTCGTCTTTTTGTGGTTTATCAATCTGGGTGGTCAATTTGATTCTGAGTGTCATTTTATGTGGTCTCTCTTGATAAATATCAAAAGGTGGTCAGGCTACATGGACACTTAGAAGAGTTCAACAGGAAGTACAAAATACCAGAAATCATGAAACCAATGAAGATTTTCAATTTCTAATATTTTCTGACGTTCAACATGGAATAAAATAGTTTTCCCTTTATAGAAAAAAAATGGTAAAAAGGGGGCATTCCAAAAGTACCTATGTCCTTAAATTTCACCTCAATAAAAGCTTGCATGCTTGTGGGCGTGGTGGTGCACGCCTTTAATCCTAGCACTTGGGAGGCAGAGGCAGGTGCATCTTTGTGAGTTCAAGGCCAGCCTGGTCTACAGAGTGAGTTCCAGGACAGCTGGAGCTACAGGGAGACCCTGTCTGGAAAAGACAAAAAAAAAAAACAACCAAACAAACAAAAAAACAAGAAACAAACAAACGACAAACTTGCTGCCATGCTTGCCCCGTCTCACACGTAAGGGACTGTAGAGGGCTCTTCACCTTCCGAGCTTAATCAGACATTCCTTCTCTTTACTCCCTGCCCTTCTCACTTAGCTTACAGTACAATAAAAAAGTGTTTTATATTCTATCCTTAAAATGTCAAAAAAAATCTTGGCTTCTTTTTTTTCCTATAAAGTAGAGAAATCGAATTAAAAAACATTTGTCCTGTGTGTTGCATGCACATGAGTATGTACCCATTTGCACATGCATGCAGATGTCAGAGCGGGGCATCAGGTCCCCCCCCCACCCCCGCCTATCTCCCCACCTATTTTGAGACAGGATCTCTCACTGAGCTGGAAGCTGGCCATTTTGACTAGGCTGGCTGGTGAGAGAGCTCTTGGAACCCACCTGTCTGTGCGTTGCAATGCTGGGGTGTGTAGGGTCATAGGCGCACATGGTCATTCTGGCTTTTTTATTTCTGATATATATGTTGGAGATTCCAACTCAGGTTTTTGTGCTTGTACAGCAACTGCTTTTACCCACTGAGCTATCTCCCCAGCCTTTGTCTATTTTTAATGTTTACTGCATTAAAAAAAAAAACTTTCCTCATCCAAAGTGTACAGGGGTTTTTGTTTGTTTGTTTGTTTCCCCTGAAATCTTGTCTGGAAGCATTGATTTTGATATAGCCAATCCATATTTTATTTGGCCCAAATTAATTCTCCAAAAGTTCTACAGCCAGCTGAAAAAGTGTGGGTAACCAATTTCCACAGGTGCATTTCTGTTGTTAAAACAACCAGGCGGTGGGAAAAGAGCAGGATGAACTGGTGCGAATTAGGGTGTCAGCATCGGAAGTGGCAGAGGCCTGAGCCCTGCTGCTCACGAATGGATCCAATACACTGTTCAAGTCAGCAAAGGAGCTTGCCCATTTATTTTCTTCAACAGGACATGTCAATATTGCTTCTGTATTTCCACTGATGAATTCAAGATCGTCCAGGCATGGTGGCCCATACCTGTAATCTCAGCACTCGGGAGCCTGAGCTGCAGTGTGAGTTTCTTTTTCAAAATACACACACACACACACACACACACACACGTAAGCACAAGGCTGTCTTAGCTGACCAAATATCTGCATCAGCTTACATGTCAGCTGTACAGAATGTAGAAGCCAATAACCAGACCCCAGAGTTTTTGATGGATTACAATGTAGTATAATGTCAGAACAGATAGTGAAGAGTGAGATGAAATTCAGAAACAAGCAGACACTAGGAAGGACTCTGCAGGCTGACGGTTGCTGTCCACACACAGGCTGCCGTTGCCAACACCATGCTCCCTTCTCTTCTAAGAGAGTTCTCTACTGCTGGTGGGAGAATGCACTTTTTGAAGGACTTTCTTCCCAACTCTCATTATAGAGCAGGCAGTAACGAAAGGCTGTGTGGGAGTCTGGAAAAGGAGCTTGATGGGCTGGAGAGATGGTTCAGCGGTTAAGACCACTGGCTGCTCTTGCAGAAGACTTGGGCTTGAAGCCTAGCATCCACATGGCAGCTAACAACTCCAGTTCCAGGGGAGCTAACACCTTCTTCTGTTCTCTTCAGGCACTGCCTGACATGGGTGCACTTACACATGCAGGCAATACACTCATCCACATAAAATGCTTTAAAATAATACAATTTAAAAAAGAAAAAGGAGTTTGATTTTTCTGTAGGAAATATGCCATTCTTATTTTCCCCTTCCCTCTTCCTGTCTGGAATTCTACCATGATGGAACCGTCCTGGGACAGACATCACAGACCGCAGGCTGCTGGGCTCTCGGGTGCCCATTCTTCAAGCCACTAAAAGCCAACACCTCCTCTGAACTTTTGTTCCTTGAGAAAAATAACCCCTTACATGTTTAGGCAACTTGCACTTTGAAAAATGAACACAGGAAAAGGGTAATGAGGCTTAATACACACACGCACACGCACACACGCACACGCGCACACGCACGCACGCACACACGTACACACGCACATGCACACACGCACACGCACACACACGCATGCACACGCACACACACACGCACACGCACGCACACGCGCACGCACGCACACACGCGCACACACGCACACACACGCACGCACACACGCGCACACATGCACACACACGCACGCACACACACACACGCACTCAGGCACACACCCCATGGCAAAATTAAACTTAAAGCAGATTGAAGTGAGCACTTGTTCAACAGCACAATCCTGCATATAGCTAAGTGCAAAAATATGTCTCAAATATGCTAAACTTCTCATCCATCTAAGTTTGGAGGCAGATGGAGGCTTTAGGTAAACATCTGAAGGGAGGCAGCCCTCAAGATTTACCAAATTAACTCCAAAGCTGGCAAGAAGTACAGTCTGCAGCCTGGCCCTCACTTGGGTGCCCTTCAACACATGGCAAACCTGTTTCACCTGACTTCTAGTCTTAGAAGGTCACAGTCTCCAAGGAGTTTGCAGGTGGGCTGTCTTCTTGTGAGATCACACATGACTTTAGAGCCAGGTTGCCAAGAAAAAGATGTCGACTCAAAAGCACACCGAGCAGTTAACAAGCTGTGGGCACGTCCTTTCCTCTTCCTTCAGGCCCCATTCCCTTCCTGCACTCACGCATCTCTCCTCTGACCCTTACGTACATTCTACAAGTTTGGAATTTGAAACCAGTGATTCTTATTTGAGTCCTAAGTCTGCCACCCATAGGATGTCATGACTTGGTGGCTGCCTCCCAGTCTAGGAAAGTGGCACAAGGGCCCTGACTCTGATGGGGAGATGGCCCGATGAATGAGTGCACTGGGCATGCTGTGGTAGGCACACAGGAAGGCTGGCGGTCATGAATGAGTGCACTGGGCATGATGTGGCAGGCACACTGGAGTGCTGGTGGTCATGAATGAGTGCACTGGGCATACTGTGCCAGGCACACTGGAGTGCCAGTGGTCATGAATGAGTGCACTGGGCATGCTGTGCCAGGCACACAGGACGGCCGGTGGTCATGAATGAGTGCACTGGGTATGCTGTGGCAGGCACACTGGAGTGCCGGTGGTCATGAATGAGTGCACTGGGCATGCTGTGGCAGGCACACTGGAGTGCCGGTGGTCATGAATGAATGCACTGGGCATGCTGTGGTAGGCACACTGGAGTGCTGATGGTCATGACTAAAGGCTTTATTTATTTATTTATTTATTTATTTATTTATTTATTTAATCTTTTTGAGACAGGGTCTCCCTTTAGTCCCAGCTGGGCTGGAGCTCAGTATATAGACCAGGCTGGCTTTGAACTCACAGAGGCCTGCCTCTGCCTCCAGAGTGCTAGGATTAAAGACGTGCACCATCATGCCCGGCAGTTAAAGGCATTTAAACAGGCCGGTCTAGTGAGTGGACAGTGCTCTGCAAACCAGGACGGGCATCCTACTCAAAGCACTTTGCCCACCCCATGCCCTGTCTTTGAGAGTAACAGCCACGGATCTAATGGGCAGCTGGGGCTAAAGAAACAGCAAAGGCTTCTGCACTTCTCCTGGTCAGGGGGGTCAGGTGGGGCCCAGAGCTCTGCTTACAACCTGCCTGGAAATTTGAAGTTTTCCAAAATAAAAATTATTTAAAGAGAGAGTCAGGGATCACAGGGAATGAATGGGATTACAATCCTGTGAAAGCTATCCTGACAGTCATGTCTTTGATGGCTGGGTTATAAGTCTACTATAATTACCATCCTCTCTCTATAATCAATACATTCATTTCCTTGTTTTAAAACCTTTATTATTCCATATTTAGGAATTAATTGGTGATCATGAAGATAGTCTCTTTTTCCAGGGCCAGCTATATGGCTCAGTGTATAAAGTGCTTGCTGCCAAGATTTATGAGCAGAATCTGATCCCCAGGACTCACATGGTAGAAGAGAAATGGCTCCCACAAGCTGTTGTCTAACCTCCTTATGGGTGCCAAGATATGCACACCAACACACCACACCCACCCATCCAGAGAGAGAGAGAGAGAGAGAGAGAGAGAGAGAGAGAGAGAGAGGCATGCGCGCACTCAAAAACAAGTAAAATGTTATTTAAAATTTTAAAGATATTTATTCTAATTATGGTGATGAAATGTAGAGAATATAAAATTTATCACTTGAATCATTAATGAGAAAATTTAATTTACATGTCTTAACTGTCTGTAGTATGGGGTCAAGTATGGTGTTTCCATGTAGGCAAAGAGCACGCAGCAGGCATGTTAGCCATCTATAAGTGTACAGCTCTGCAGCGGTAAGGACTTGGATGTTGCTATGCAACAGTCGGCATTATCAGGCCACAGAACTGTCTCCTCTTTCCCATCTGGACTCTGGGCCCACCGATCACTAACTCTGTATCTCTAGCCCATGGCAACCACCCTTCTACTGTTTCTATGAATTTGATTACTCAAGAATCCATATAACAGGGCTCACACAGTACTTGTCCTGTGTACATGTGATGTTTTCAAAATTCATCCCCAAATATCTTGCCTTTTGAAGGCTCAATAATATCCCACTGCAGGCTGTGCTACATTTTGCTCACCTGTCCACCTGTCAGTGGATATGTGGACGTGCTTCCACCTTGGGGCCTCTGTGAACAAAGCTGTTCTGAACCTGGCTGTATAAGTGACTGATGCCTGTCTTCACTCCACATCATACACCTTATATTATTTTTTAAAAAATATTTATTTTTATCTTGTTTTAGATGCTTGCTGCTATGTATACCTGTGTACTATGCATGTCCCTGGTGCCCACAGAGGCCAGAGGAGGGTCTTATGAGTAGCTGGAAGGTGAGGTCCTAGATGACTAACAATCCAAGAAAGGCCCAGTTATTTTGTTACATTTGAATTAGGTAGGGTTCTTTCGAGGAACAGAGCACACACACACATGTATATACATATGCATACACATATACATTATAGAAGGGGATGTATTAGATTGGCTTATACAGTAGGAGTGGAATAGTCCAACAATGCCCACTGCATTCCGGAGAGGCAGACAGTCAGGTAGATGCTCACTCTAAGAACTGGACATTTCAGTAGTCCCAATCTGGCATTGAAAGTCTGGAAGATCCCTGGAAGTCGCTGGTGCCAAAGAAGCTGGAGTTGATGCAAATAGAGGATGACAGCAACAAGAGATGCAGGTGCTCAAAGAAGGGAAAGCAGATGCAGGGTGCTGCTTTTACCTGGGAACTTTCTTCAGTAGGATACTCAAGAAAAGGGGCGGCCCTCTTTGAACAAGTGTCTTTCCCTCTGTCACTGTCCCACATGTGATACCTCTCTGAAGACCCCACGGACATAGATGAGCATTTTCCCAGCCCTGGATGCCCTCTGATTTCAGTCAAGTTGCCAGCCAACACCAAGCATCACGGTGTGCGGAGAGATAATTTCTCATAAAAGGCAAGCTGCTGGCTAGCACTGAGAAATGTCTGTTTCCTGGGTTTTTTTCTTGCCTCAGTGTAGATTTTCTTAGGATCGTGTCTGAGGCTCTCTTCTCCCATCCCACATCCCTCCCTTCAGCTGCACAATCTCCTTGCCATCTCTCCATGGTTCGTACGCTCTCCTCTTTGTGTTGAACGTGTGTCCTTTCTGCGTATCATCCCACACCTCTCCTGACCCATCACCACAAGTCTCTGAACCTGGCAGCAGGGGGAGAGAGAAATGGCTGCTGGGAAAGCTATGGCAGAGGGAACCTGGTGGAGGATGATGGCTGGGCAGAGCCAGGTCCTCACTCTGCCATAGCGGAATGTGGGGGTGGATGCAGCACCTCGAGTATTCCAAATATACTGCAGTCTCACAGGAGAGCAGAAAGAGAAACTCTGAGCAATTCCACTCCTCCTGGTCCTGGCAGAACTCCCTGCCCCCGTGCGGCTGGATCCTGGGCTCTCTCCACCTTGAAGGCCACCAAGAGAAATGGCAGGCCTTGCCAACCTTGGAAATAGATCCAACCTGGGTGTTTCTGGAATGGAAATGGTGAATTATTTGAAGCACAGAACAAGGCTGCTTTTGTCTCAGAACAGATTGGGCTTAGAGCAGGACCCTGTTGCCTCTGAGCAGGAACAGAACGAGTTAACCTTAACAAGCACCAGCTGCAATCTGCTTTAGAGCTTCATAGCATGAATGCAGAGAATTTCAGACTTTAATGAGCAGGTTTAGACCATCCGGAGTTTGATCCCTCTGACCTATGCTGCATTGCACCAACAGGATAGCCAGTCCCAAGAAGAGAAAAACCCACACTGTAAAACTTGCTCTTCAGCAAAGTAACCACCCAGATATGAGCCCCACACAGGTATCCACCCAATAATCGCTAAACAATACTTAGGCACTGCCTAACGGCCTGAGTAGAACCGCCTCCCCCCCCCCCCCAGGAGCAAAAATACCTCTGGGCAGACACTTCTCTCTACTGTCTGGCTCACTGCAAGTGCCTTGGTGACCACTGGGATATCACCAGCCCGACATCACAGTTCCCTCACTGCATAAGTCACCCAAGAAGAGAAAGGCCAAAACTGAGAAGTCAGAAGCCCTTGTCCAAAGGGACAATGCCATCTAGTTTCTCTTTAACTAGATTAGGAGGAGAACCCAAACCTAGAAAATCATCATGAGAAGGAGGGAGAGAATGAAAAGAAACAAGAGGCGTGAGTACACGCACTCGTGCGGGAGACTGAGTGCACTACCTGACAGGGCACTCTATTTTGTCCTTAAAACGTTTGAAAATCAGAGGGGCAAGGACACTCTGACCTTCACATTGTTTCTCAAAGCAGGGACAAGGTTCCCATACAAAATGATCTAGTGCTGTGGTTATCATGGGGTTGAGCAACTTCCAGGGAAACCTATGCAAAGCTTGTTACACTCATCCTTTCCTTCCTGGTGAACTTTCACTCCACCCTAGGCCAAGCTTCCTGCCGTGCCCCATTTTCATGTAACTTTCTGGCCAGTTCAGTAGGTAAGTGTTCCATTGAATGCGTCTTTGGGTCTTCATTTCCTTACTTTCTTGTCACATAAGACTTGTACTGTGTGCACTTGTGTGCATTTTTCCTTACTGATCTTTCTTTCTTCTCTCTCTCTCTCTTTCTTCTTCTTTCTTTCTTTCTTCTTTCTTTCTTCTCTCTCTCTCTCCCTCTTTCTTTTTTGTCTCGTTGAGTCAGGTTCTCCCTTTAGTCTGAGCTGGTCTGCAGATCACTATGTAGACCAAACTGGCCTTGAACTCACGGAGATCTGCCTGCCTCTGCTTCCCGAGTACTGGGATTAAAGGCGTGAGCCACCATGCCCAGCTTTTACTAATATTTCTAACATCAATTTAATTTTTACACCGTGCAAAACAAAACCCCTAGGAATGTAAAGGAGAAAACAGCAGAGATTACTTCAAATTACAGAAAACCTCATCACCAGCAAGTGCTTATTTTTAATTAATTATTAATTATTTTGCTCCTCACAATAAGGAAGACCATCACATCCAAAGAGGTGAAGTGGAGTCTGGGGACACAGCTCATGGCAGAGCACATATGTGGCATGCATAAGGTGGTGGGTTCTGTCCCTAGCACCAAAAGCCAAACCCAAACCAAACAAGGGGATGGGGGGTGCTGGGTGGGGAGAGGGTTCCTAGCATCTTAGCGGAAGAAAACAAGCTTGACTTCAAGGATTTTGGAGTCTGGTTTAAGAGAAGGGATTACAATACATGCAAGGGGAGGATGGACAGGGGCAGGAACCGCACTACAACAGAGTGGGGCTCGCAGGCACTGTTTACGTTCCAGCAATCACAGTGAAAAGTGCTCTTGCCATAAAGTTGCTTGTTTTATTTAAGCCCTTTGAAATTTACACTAAAAAACCAACCAAACAAACAAAAAAAACCCAGCTCAACTAAGATACCTGGTTAAATGTAGACTTTAGTAGAAAACTAAAATCTAGGAGCGAGGAATTGCAAGGCACGAGCTTACTTCCTGAACTCACCTTTGTCACTTGCATCTCACCCCCACCCCAAGCGGCACCAATGGTATAAACACTATACTGAGTAGCAAGTCACCTTCACTGGCACTTGCTGACCAGTGCTTCCAATGGCTGTGGTGTGAGAGGCCTGGGATGGAGTTCCAGAACCAAGACTGCTATGGAAACCACGTGAGGGAGGGCTTTGAAGAGCAGACTCAAGGGCCAAAGCTTCAGGACTGACAATGGTCATCTTCCCAGGCGGGCCCCACAGGACTGCAGAAGAAGCCCCAGTTTTCTGCCTCATTAGCTGTGAGGAAGGCCTCTAACAAAGACACTCACATGTCATTAATTCCTTGGCCTCGACCTCAGTGGCCCAACTGGCAGGTTGGTTGACAGAACTAGGACCCAAACAGATTTGTCACACTTGGATCTAGTAGGAGGGAATTCAACAGAGATAAATGTAAAGAGTAATGTTTAGACTCCAAACATCAGCCACGGTCCTGCCACGGACCAACTGGAGTTGCAGGAGCATCTATGGAGAATGGTCTGTGTTTTGGCCGACTGCATTTGGCATGAGTCACTGTTCAGAATGAGGTTGCCAAAAAGGAAAAAGAAAAAAGGTAGCAAAACGAAGGCACCGTGGCCCTGGACAGCGTGAGAATCATGGGGCTGCACAAGGCTGAAGCCCAAAGCAGTCAGAGAAAGCATCCCCTGTGAGGTTGACAGAGCCACCAGGGACGGCCCAGTTTGCTGGGCTCTGTGCTAAGCAGACAACCTGAGGAATGGGTTCGTGTCTTGGTTTAACCTTCCCAAAGGACAGGAAGGGAAGGACAGGAAGAAAGCCAGGGAGAAGCCAGGCAGCAGGAGGAAAATCAGAAGATGAGGGTGAGTAAGTTCTGAAGACTCTGTGATGAACACAGGTGACTGGGTCCATCTCCAGAGATTTGCGCTGGAGCAAATCTGAGACCACATCTTCCACATGTGGTCTCAGAATCTGCACTTCTAGTTCCTTGATGACAGTGAGGCAGCTGGCCCAGGGACACACACACTTCTAGAACACTGCTCTAACAAAATTATAGTTTCCTTCTTTGACTTAATTATTTATATAGAATTTCATGTAACCCAAGTTGGCCTTGAATTGGCTATATAGCCAAGGATGACCTTGAACTTGTGGTCACTTCTGTCTCCAGACTCTTACATGCTGAGGTTGCAGACATGTACTACATAGGCTTCTTGCTTTTTGATATCCTATATTTCTAGGATTTTACAAAGGCATAATAGCCTGTCTCCTAGTTACTCTAAACTAGGAAGAACTTACTGGTTTGAAGATTCATACATTTGTATTTAAGATTATGTTCTTTCTAAAATGTCACACTGCTCAGCAGAGATCCAACCTTTCCTTTCTGACCACTCTTAGCACTTCTTGTTAGCTCAGCTTCTGAAAGCACACCCATTTCTGTTTCTGCTGCATTTTGGGCATTTTATATAATCCAGTTTCCTTCTGGTCTTCTTCCACTTTTCCTGTATTTTTCTACTGTGTTCCCCAGAACAAGTTTCATAACATATTATGGAGTGTCCTGCTTTTATCAAATGATATCTGGCTTCCCTTGTCTTCTGAAATAGTAACTATAGCTCTTACCCTTTTCTCCTAGCTCCACACTGAGCCCACGGTTCCCAGGGGCCAATTAGGACAGAACAGCTGCATTCAATTCCTGATTAATTTAATTTTACTTTCTCGTATAGTTGAGGTTTCAGCCTTTAGACCCCGCAAAGGAAAATCACCAGCATATGGGAATGCATAACAAATGACATGCAAAACAATGCAAATGAATACCAACCATACAGCTTGAAATTGCTTGGGCCAAGTCTATAAGCCCCCGTGATGTTGGCTGCTTTTCCTCACCACACTGGCAAGCAGTGCAGTGGATCCTTTTTTTTTTCCCTTTAGTGTCCTAGACTGCTCTAGAACTACATAGCCCAAGTTAGCCACAAACTTGGGGGCAATCTTCTAGCTTCAGCCTCCTGAGCACTGTATAGACATGAGCCATCATGTGCAGCATTGGCTGGTCTTTAGCCACACTGAGCACATGACACTTGATGACATGCTATGAGGAAGGTGGTCCTGCTGGGACTCAGACAAATGGGATTCTGGCCTTAACTTGCTACTCCTTGGTCTACAGCCTTGGGCCTCTCAACAGTCTTCAGGTCTCAGATTTTGTATTTGGAAATGATACGGTTTTTAGACTGAATTCAGCAGGACAGGGCTTGCTGAGTGCGCGCTATATGCCAGTGCCATGAGCGTGGACTAGCCTGGGCTAAGTCCAAAGGAATGCAGGACACAAATATTATAATACAATCTAATTTTATTAATTCCCACACAGGTTGATTCTATAATTCTAATTCTGTTCTGTCCTGTCTCCCCAAGGCTGCTCACCTACATGGCATTCTCTTAGCCTCTTGGAAGCGACAGAGGGGGTCCACACTAGGGAGTTTCAAGAAGCCAGCTGACTGGCTGAAATGGATCTCTCTCTCTCTCAGATGGGGCCGTGGTAGCTCAGGAGGACTGGTCCGGGCAGCAGCAGTGGCCAGCAGTGCACTTCAGGAGAACTGGTCACGGGGGAGGGGCACGTCCAGTGTTCTCAGCTGAGAGAGGTTCACGGTGGCATCTCACAGCAGGTTCTCGGAGGGGGAGTGAGAGCTTAAATAGGCGGCAGCTGAGTGTGTGGGGTGCAGTGGGTCTCAGGTGCTAATCTCAGGCTTGTGATCAGGGTCCCCCCTGCATAGTAGGTGGTTATCTTTCCTGTCTGGGGTCATGCCTTTGTCAAAGCGGGGGACCCAGGACTGGTTATCAGGTCCTTGTGTCCATGCTGCCTCTGGTCACCTAACCAATTGAGTACGGCCAGTCTTTTGGGCTCTATTGAGCCCCTCAATGGCCAGCCTAGTGCTGAGTGCTTATCTCTAAAGCAGGCCTGAGCTGAAGCAGGCCTCTTGCTGAGCTAAGTTTAACATCTGCTAATTTCTTTCTTTTTATTTTTTTTTTTCGGGGGGGTATTTTTGAGACAGGGTCTCCCTTTAGTCCCAGCTGACTTGGAGCTTTCTATGTAGAACAGGCTGTCCTTGAATTCAGAGATCCGCCTGCCTCTGTCTCCAGAGTGCTGGGATTAAATGCGTGCACCGTGCTCGCTTCGGCAGCACATATACTAAAATTGGAACGATACAGAGAAGATTAGCATGGCCCCTGCGCAAGGATGACACGCAAATTCGTGAAGCGTTCCATATTTTAAAAATAAATAAATAAATAAATAAATGCGTGCACCACCACGCTGGCAACATTTGCTAATTTCTTTAAGGTTACAACATTTCACACATTATCTACTGTCAGTTTAATCCTAACTACTTCTAATTCACACAACTTCTAACAGCCAGGCAACACAGACAGACACACACACACACACACACACAAACCTGTACATGTGTGATGAATGCATGAAACCCTTACCATCAGTCCATAAGGAAGCACCTGCAAACAGACACAACGGCAGGCCAGGGACTCTGTGTGAGGCTGCAAGCTTGCAAGTGGCAGCACCGCGCAGCAGCCAGTCACAGGGCCACCCCCTCACCACACTCCATGTTTCTCATCATCATTAAGTTTGTGTGATTTACAAAGTAAAAACTCAAATTGCAGTTGTACATATTCAAAATATTGTTTCTGTTAGAGGTTGAATGTTTATATGAGTCTGATATCAAGCTCGGTTCCAGGACCATCGAACTCTTTTTCAAGCTGACACTCCAAGGGAGGAGAACCCCGGTTCCGGCACAGTCCTCCCACTGGCTGCAAGGCACTCACATTTAAGTAAACTGAAAAGGCATTCCTCGGGCTTCCGGGTCACACTGGGAGCAGCGACCGAACCAGGCCACCACCCACCTTGCTACTTTCCCACCTCCTAATCCCCCTTTAAACCTCTTCCCTAAAAGAGACTTCAGCCAGCTTTGGAAAAGCATCCAGAGCCTGCTCCGTTGATCACATGGGGTGGTACACTTCTACTCAGGAGCCCCAAAAGTTGTTCCGACTCAGTAAAACCATGTCCTTCCTAGAACATGCCCCACCTCCGTGTTCTCGGTTCCTGTGACTAGCAGCATCCAAGTTGGAGGAAGTGTCTGCCCTCACACCCTCCACAGCGCAGTCTCCATGTCCTGCTGGGTCAGCATGGAGTCCACTCACCGAGCCATCATTGCTACCACCTGGGTCACTTGGATCCGTGGACTCTGGGGTCTCCTTGAATCTCTTTCCCTGGCAGCAGCTGGAGTGTTTACGTTTGTCTGGCTAGTCTGGAACCCTTGAGCACAAGTGGTTCTCCTACCTCAAGGCCCCAAGTGACTGAGCCTAAGAGCACACGCACCTGGCCTGTTTCATTTTTAACTCACAGCTCATCAGGATACTAGCAGGTGTGAAAAGGTCCTGAAGATCCATCCACACAATGTCCCTGGCCATATCTTCCATCACCCCACCTTGGTCCCTACTGGCTCTGCCTAGTGCTCTTCTCCACTATATTAGTCTACCTTGGGCCTCTCCTTCCAGTGAACACTATGGTTCTCTGTTCTCAGAACACACAGTTCCCTGCGGTTGGAACATTTCCCCTTTATCATAACCCCGAATCCCTCAGGTTATCTTTCTTATCTTTAGACCCACCTTGCATCCTCTTATCAAGGCCCTGCCTGCTATACCCCAAGGCACTGGCCAGGCTCACAGTGAGCAAGGGAGCAACACACTGGCTTTTTGAATTGACTCTTTGACCTCCTGGTTGCTCAATTTTATTGTCTGCTGGCAGTGTTCCTGCCCTGCAGCTTAAGAAAGCTCTTCCAAGGTGATTTAGCTTTTCAGGTAACCAGGTCACCAGGGTTGCTTCAGGGCCCTGCAGAAACAGCAGCTTCCCAGTCACGGAACTGCCCCTTCTGCCTAGAAGGGAATCATTTGGTAAGATGCCCAGCTGCCCAGGCTGAAAGTTCTCGCTGTGGTGCTACTTAGCCCACTCACCCAGTACTCACCTGTGAAAATGAGCATTTAGTAATGACAAGAAACCTTGCCCCATAAGAGTGCATAGGCCAGGCGTGGTGGAAAAGCTTTTAATTCCAGCACTGGAGAGGCAGAGGCAGGGGGATCTCCAGGAGTTCCAGGCCATTCAGTGCTACATAGTGTGAGAGCCTATCTCAACAGCACCACCACCAACAAAACACCCCCCCTCCCCCAAGAACCGGGCGTGGTGGTGAATGCCCTCAATCCCAGCACTCCGGAAGCAGAGGCAGGAGGATCTCTGTGAGCTCCAGGCCAGCCTGGTCTACATAGTGAGTTCTAGGCCCCTGGAGTTACAGGGAGACTCTGTCTCAAAAAGAACCGCCCCCCCCCCCGGGCCAAAAAAAAAAAAAAAAGTAAAAGAGTGCAAACCCCCGCCCCCCAACTTTCCTCAATGTTCTGTGGGAAAATCCATCCGGTGCCACACACCCCACTCCTTCCTTGGCTACTGTTTCTCTCCTAATAACTAGTAAAAGAGAATTCAGCAACATCTAAATCCGCCATTTCTCAGAACTGAGTACATAGTGCAACACAGAGACAGCAATAACTCACTTTTTAAAAGACTTTCTCAAGGCACTACCAAAAAGCTGCCAAAACAGACCATTAGCTATGTCTTAGCGGATAGGCGGTTTAATAATGAGGTCATGTTTTATGCACGTAAGATAAAAAGTGATTTCTGTGTCTCTCAAACCACGAAACTTAATATCGTTCTCAACTTCCTTCTTTACAGCTCTTTAATTTTAAAGATAAAAAAGGAGCGGGCGCACCAACCCGAGGACCCGCTCTCCGCCTCCTGAGCCTAGCACATTCCGGAAAGCTTGGAGCTGACATTTTACACACCAATTCCCGCCCTCACACCCTCGGTCCAGGTCTGGAAAGGGGCTGAGGAGTCCCTTCCGTGTGGCCGGGGTCCCCGAAGGTTACCAGCCCTCTGGGGAGGCGCCGCCGCCTGCTCTGCGGCGCGGAAACTTGACCTTAAAAGCGCAGACGCGGGTCCGTGGTAGGCGCGGACTGGGACCCTCAGGGGACCGCGCCGAGCCGGGCGCCCCCACGCGGGCTCGCAGCCAAGTCCCGGCATCTGGGCGCACGCGGCGGCCGCGCACTAACCCGCGACTCTCGCCCTCCGGGAACCGCTGGCTTCGGGCGCAGCACCAGGACCCGGTCAGCCGGGCTGCCCCGCCGCCCACCCGAGCGCAAGTTCCCCGAGGTAAAGTGAAAGCCGCAGACCCCGCGGCGAAGACGCGCCCCAGGCTGGCCTGCGTGGCCAGGTGGACTTACGGAGGTCCCCGCCGCTGCCCAGGCCCCGGCGCCGGTCCTCCCGCCCTCCGCGCTGCCCGGAGCCGCTCTCCTCCTCCAGGGTGGGACAGCGCGGAGGCCCGCTGACGCTGGAGGAAGGAGGGGCGCCACCCGCTCTCCCGCAGAGGGTTCCCGCCCCGCGCCGCGCTCCGCACAGGGGAGCCTCCGCCCGCCCGCAAGCCGACCCCGGGGCCGCCGCACAGCCTGGGGCTGAAGTTCGCGGCGCTCATGCCCGCAGCTCGCTGCTCTCCCGCCCGGCCGCCCGCTTCCCTGCAGCTGCCAGGGCGCCATCCAGGTTGGGTGCCCGGTCCGCACGAAGCGCGCAGGACATCCGAGGCCGGGGAACTAAGGGACTTGCCCAGAGTCGCCGGGAGGGCGGTGACGAAGCAACTCACATCTGCGACTCCCCCAGGCTCGGCGAGGCTCGGGCCCCACGGAGTCCCCGGCGGCGGCAGGGTGCTGGCGGGCTCTCACCAGCAAGCCGGCAGCGTGCTATCTGCAGCGTGGGAAGGTGGAGTCTGGCCGGATAATTAGGGTACAAAGTTGTTTTTTAATCAGTGCCTCCATGCCGAGTAAGCTTCCTCTTTGCCTTTAAGGGGGTGAGGGTGGCGAGCCCTCCGGATGCGGTATCCGGCCCGACTCCGGTTCACGGAGTAACTGTCGGCTAGAAGGTACACCGCAGTTTAACCTACTGGACAACATCGGATTCAGAGGTCCTTACTAGGGTGTTCTCCTTAACATGCTTAATTTGTAAAACAGACACTAGCAGTAGTTCCCCTCCTCCAAGGAGCCTTGGGGGGGGGGCGTCCCCAGGGCCTGCCCTATAAGGCAGGGAGTGGCACCAAGCAAGCCCAGTCTCTATTGGCTTATTCTATTCCTTTCCAACTTTTGATGCTCACTGAAGGCCTGAAGTATGCCTGGCCGTGAGGATCCAGGCACTTGCACTAGACAGAGCCTCAAGCCGGCCGCACCCTTTACTTCCGGGACCTGGATTCTGCCCATATCAGCAAATACACTCTGACCCTCCCTACCTTGGCTTTAAAAAGCTTCCTGTGTTCAGTGTGCAAGTGTTTCATGTACATTTACAGACTTATTGTGAGGCACACGGGCCAACTTTGCCCTCATCTCCTTCCCACTGGGACCTCGACTTTCTGCAGAAGCTATTAAATTAGTTCCGTAATTCATCTGCACACGAGAGGGAGAAAAGTTCGGCTTCTAAGCATCAGTGCAGATTAAACAGATCCCCACAACCTTATGAGGAGTGGGGGGCTATTTTCATTCTGATTGTACAAATGAAGAGAGGGAGTCAGGTAACTGTGGGAGGTAGAACACAGATTCCCGGGCCCTATTGTGTGAGTGCTCTTAAACCACTGAGCCAGGCCTCCAGGACTGGAATTCAGAGGAGCCACCAGCCACCCTCAGACCACAGGACTCCAGTTATCTGAAGCAAGGCATGCTCGGGAACACACCCTTTCCTCACACAATGGCTTTATTATTTTGAGTATATCATATCATAAATGGATATTCACTCTTTGATCAACCGAAATTCTTTTTTAAATTTTTTTTACATTTATCTGGTGGGGGAGGGAACAGTACAGCTCTCAGATGTCAGTTTTCTCCTTCTACTATGTAGGTTCTGGAGCAGGGTTGTAACTTTTAGCACCAAGCACCTTTACCCTGTGAAGCCATGTTGACTGCCCTGTGACAGGCCTTTAAAAGCATCTTCGACCTCAAGCTTGTTAGCTTTGTTTGTATTGGCGTTTACTCAGGGCATACCCAGTGCTGAAAGTCTCCTCTCCACCCACTGCCATCAGTGACTCTCCTTGTTCTCTTAAAAGCTTATTCCAAGCTGCTCCCCCAGGTCTTCTGAACATGGGTTGCCCAAAATTGGATGGTGACCCTCAGAAGAGCCTCACCTCTAAGCATGCCCCTTGTATGCAGCTTTCCTGCAAACTAGGTGACTTAGCATGCCCCAGGCGCTTCTGGACAGAACTGTGACTCTGGAGTCCCTGAAGCCTCTGCCTCCTCCTGGTGGCCGCAGCCCTTTCTGGCCCTTGGCTTTGAATGTATCACCCCAGTTCTGCCTGCGCTGTTGCACGGCCTTCCCTGCGTTTCTTCTTCCAGACTCCTCACTGTTATAAGAATACCAGGAGTTGGATTTGGATCAATCCAATATGATCTCATCTTAACTGGATTATATCTGCAAAGTTCTATTTCCAAATGAGCACGCATTCATAAGGCCAAAGTAGACATGAATTTGGGAGGATTAACCCAGTACAATTCCCCAGGAGTCAGTTACCAAAGCTACATTGCTTGAG
This sequence comes from Rhizomys pruinosus, assembly GCA_009823505.1. Lineage (NCBI taxonomy): Eukaryota > Metazoa > Chordata > Mammalia > Rodentia > Spalacidae > Rhizomys > Rhizomys pruinosus. Next base: position 6,101,561 of record VZQC01014413.1, on the reverse strand, counting down.
CTGAGGATGCAGAGAACTGCAAATCGCAGTGCCTGCTGCCCTCAAGGAAACTCTAGCTGTAGAGGTAGGTCTTGCACTCAAAACATAAGTAAGAAAGGAGATACTAAGAGCCAAGGGACTGGAGCCAAATGACAATCCACAGGCCAAATGACAGCTGTGCTTGAGGAGTTCAGCCAATGGGACAGGAGCGAGCTACCACTGGGGACTTCATGCTAAGGCAAGCATTAACCAAGCATATCTTGGAAGAAAAAGTAGGAACAGCAAATACAAGCAAGGAGAACTTATTAAAAGCAAAACACCAAGGGAAAGGAGTGTGGCAGACTCCTACATCTGAAGTAGCATGTGGAAGTGAGAGGCTCAAGGAATGCAGGTACCTACCACAGCAAGTATAAGAACACCATGAATTACTGTGATAATAGCACTTTCCTCTCAGGGCTGAGGTACAACTCAGTGGTTGAGTGGTTCCTTAGGTGCCTGGGTTCAATCCCCAGCACTGAAATTTAAAAAAAGTTCTCTCTATAATTTTTTTTTAATCTTTATGAGAGTCCTGAGCATTGTTAGAGAAACAACATCCTATCTTATCAAGGATCCCAAGGCTCACAAGAGTCATGTAACTGCCCAGGTCAAATAACAGATCAGTCAGAGAGTTAGGAAGAGACATAGCTGTGGGGAGTCCTTGTTCAGGAACACTGCAGCCTCTGCACACACATACCACATGATGCTGCTTCCAGGGTCACTTTTCCTGTACTGACTCTATTGCCCTTGCTCCAAAGAAAGCATCTGAATAAAGGTGCTGTCAACATGGAAGTCCTCCCCACAGGGATGAAAACGCCAACCTAGAAGTAGATGGGCCTTCCCGGATACCGGAGCAGGTTTTAGAAAACCTCCCAAGGGTTTCCGAGTGTATTAAAGACTCTCCTCTGACCTTCAAAGACTTAATACGATCTAATGACATTTTGCAGAACTCAGCTAATTACCTTAAGGAAATTTGGGCTGGAGGCACACAGAGACATTGGTATGAAGTTGAAGGGAAGTTGAGTACAAAGGAGAAGAAAAAAAAGTACTCACTTTCAGGAATCTCATTTGATCCTAATGAAAGTCCTGAGAATTGTCAGAAAAAGGAACACCAAGTTTTTTTGTTTTTTAATTTTATTTATTTATTTTTTTATGTGTATGTATGTACTGTCTGTAGGTTTATGCACCTGTGTCGTGCAACTCCACGGTGGTCAGAAGAGGGTCTTGGATTCCCCTGGAACTGGAGTTCTCCTGGAATTGGAGTTACAGATGGTTCTTAGATGCCACGTGGGTGCTGGGGATCAAACCCAGATCCTCTGCAAGAGCAGTCAGTGCTCTTAACCGCTAGGCCATCTCTCCAGCCTGGAACACCAAGTTTTTAATCAATGACCCCAAGGTTCAAAAGGGTCAGCCCAGGCTGAACATCAAATCAGTTGTGGAGCTGCTCTGAAGCACACTGGTGTGGACATTCCTTGGTCAGCACCCCGTCCCTTCAGGATGGTAAACCAGCACCAGCTGGTGCTCAGGGCTTACACTCTAATCTCATGAAGGTGAAGTCACACCACACATCAGATCTTGGCATATTTTGAAGAGTTTTTGATAAGTATCTGCAACTATGACTGGCAGTGGACAGAAGAGGAGAGTCTAGCCTTAGGCTAGGGGCTCCTGCCCTCTAGCCCTCAGCTACCTGTGTTTTCTGGGATTTTCCTTAACATGCAGGTGACTTGCTGAATCCTCTTTTAGCTTAGTCTTTACAGATACATACATGTGAGGTTGAAATGCTTTTGAGTCTAGTATGAATCACTGAGTTCTTGTGCAGAGTGAGATACTGGTTGCTATGAGAGAATATAAAAATATAAAAGACAATCCTTGACCTTAAGAAAATTCCATCTAATTTAGAAGTCAGGAAATATAGGGACTAAAAATTCTATGTATATTTGTAGTAGAAGTTTTAAAATTTATTTATACATATATTTTTTATCAAATCTAGACCCGTGTCCCCCCCATCCCCCCACCCCTCCAGAGCTCATGCATTCTGCCAAACATGCCCTTCATCTCTTTCTCAGTCTTTCTCAATATTCTCCATGGGGAAGTTGACTGTTTTGAGCAGAAGTTCACTGTTTCAGTCAGTTCTTTGATGCAGTCCTTTCTGTTGTTGTTGTTGTTGTTGTTTCCAATATGCATCACTCCCAACTGCTTTGGACAAAAGCTCAAGGGGCCATGCACAAGAAATACTTACAACTAGGTAATTGGCACTAGCATCCACAGATGAGGGATACCATTCATCGTTTGTTTTTCTGGGACTGTGTTACTTCACTCAGCATGATGTCCTCTAGCTCCAGCCATTTTCCTGCAAAGCTCGTGATGTCGTCTTTCTTTACTGCTGCATAGAACTCCATTGTGTAGATGTACCACATTTTCTCTATCCACTCGTCAGTTGAGGGGCATTTAGGTTGGTTCCAGCTCCTTGCTATTGTGAAGAGAGCTGCAATAAACATGGCCGTGCATGTATCTCTGTGGTGGCGTAAGTCTTGAGGGTACATGCCCAGGAGTGGTATGGCTGGGTCGGGTGGCAAGTTCATTCCAAGTCTTCCAAGGGTTCTCCACACTGCTTTCCATAGTGGCTGTACGAGTTTACATTCCCACCAGCAGTGGATGAGTGTTCCCCTTTCCCCACAACCTCTCCAGCACTTGGTATCATTTGTTTTCTTGATCCTAGCCAGTCTTATTGGAGTAAGATGATATCTTAAAGTGGTTTTCATTTGCATTTCCTTAATGATTAGTGATGTTGAACAGTTCTTGAGGTGTTTCTCAGACATCTCTAATTCCTCACTTGTGAAGTCTCTGTTCAGTTCTTTGCTCCATCTATTGAGTGGGTCATTTGTTTTCTTTTTTCTTTGTTTTTTGAGTAGTTTATATATTCTGGAAATCAATGCTTTGTCAGATGTATCTGCAGTGAAGGTTTCCTCCCACTCTGTGGGATTTCTCTTCACTTCCTTGATTGTTTCTTTTGATGTACAGAAGCTTTTGAGTTTGATGAGGTCCCATTTGTCAATTGTCGACCTTAATTCTTGTGCAGCTGCTGTCTGATTTAGGAAGTCTTTTCCTACGCCTATGTCTTGTAGTCTGCTGCCAACTTTTTCTTCTATCACCTTCAGAGTTTGGGGTTTCACGTTGAGGTCTTTAATCCATCTGGAGTTGACTTTTGTACAGGGTGAGAGGTAGGGGTTTAATTTCATTCTTCTACAAGTGGTGATCCAGTTTTGCCAACACCACTTGCTGAAGATGCTGTCTTTTCTCCATTGTGGTTTCTTGGCCCCCTTGTCAAATATGAGATGGCTGAAATTGTATGTGCTCAGATTTGGATCTTCGGTTTTGTTCCATTGGTCAACAGGTCTGTTTTTGTGCCAGTACCAGGCTGTTTTTATGACTATAGCCCTGTAGTATAGTTTAAAATCTGGTATAGAGATCCCTCCTGTGTAGCTCTTTTCACTCAGGATTGATTTGGCTATTCGGGGTCTTTTGTTTCTCCAAATGAATTTAAGAACTTTTGTTTCCAAGCCTGTGAAGAAACTCTTGGGGATTTTGATTGGGATTGCATTAAATCTATACAAGAGTTTTGGTAAAATGGACATTTTTACAATGTTAATTTTCCCAATCCATGAGCATGGGAGGTTTTTCCATCTTCTGAGGTCTTCTTCAATTTCTTTCTTTAAGGGTTTAAAATTTTTGTTGTAGAGGTCTTTGGTGTCTTTGGTTAGGTTTGTTCCTAGGTATCTTATTGTTTTTGAGGCTATTGTGAGTGGGAAGGTCTCTTTGAATTCTTTCTCCAGTTGCTTGTTCTTGGTGTAAAGAAAGGCCATTGATTTTCTAAGGTTAATTTTGTATCCTGCCACTTTGCTGAAGCTGTTAATCGTTTCTAGGAGTTTTCTGGTGGAGTTTTTTGCATCTCTTAAGTAAACAATCATATCATCAGCAAATAGGGATAGTTTGACTTCCTCTTTTCCAATTAGTACTCCTTTAATATCCTTTTCTTGCCTTATTGCTCTAGCAAGTGTTTCAAGCACTATATTGAAGAGGAGTGGTGATAGGGGGCAGCCTTGCCGAGTTCCTACCTTTAAAGGGAATGTTTCCGTCATTTCCCCATTTAGGATGATATTGGCTGTGGGTTTCCTGTATATGGCTTTGATTACATTGAGGAATGATCCCTCCAATCCAATTCCTTCTAGGACTTTAAGCATGAAGGGATGCTGGATTTTGTCAAAGGCTTTTTCAGCATCAATTGAGATGATGGTGTGGTTTTTGTCTTTGATTCCGTTTATGTGTTTGATGATGTTTATTGATTTTCGTATGTTGAACCATCCCTGCATCTCTGGTATGAATCCAACTTGGTCATGATGGATGATCTTCTTGATGTGGGTCTGTATGCGATTTGCCAGTATTCTGTTTAGAATTTTGGCATCTGTGTTCATGAGGGAGATGGGTCTATAATTCTCCTTTTTAGTTGGATCTTTGCCTGGTTTTGGTAATAGAGTGATGTTGGCTTCATAGAAGGAATTTGGGAGAATTCCCTCTGATTGTATACTTCTAAACAGTTTCAGAAATAATGGTTGTAGGTCTTTTTGAAATGTTTTATAGAATTCTGCTGTGAAACCGTCTGGGCCTGGGCTTTTTTTAGTTGGGAGGCTTCTTACTACATCCTCTATTTCTTCATATGTTATGGGTCTGTTTAAGCTGCTGGTCTCCTCTTGGCCAAGCTTTGGTGATTCCCAAGATTTCAGATATTCATCCATTTCTTCTAGATTTTCAAACTTGGTAGAATATAGGTTCTTGTAATATTCCCATATAATTTTCTTGATCTTTTCCTTGTCCGTTGTGATATTTCCCTTTTCATCACAGATTGTATTGATTTGGAGTTGTTCCTTCTTTCTTTTTGTTAACTGGGCTAGAGGTCTGTCTATCTTGTTTATTCTTTCAAAGAACCAACTTTTGGCTTCATTGATTTTTTGTATTGTTTTCTTTGTTTCTATTTCATTGATTTCTGCTCTGATTTTTGTTATTTCTTCCTGTCTGTTGCGTTTAGGGTTCATCTGTTGTTGCCTCTCAAGTGCTTTTAGCTGTAGTGTTAGATCATTCACTTGTGCTCTTTCTGTTTTTCTAATGTAGGCACCCAGGGCTATAAATTTCCCTCTTAGGACTGCTTTTAAGGTATCCCATAAGTTTTGTTGTGTTGTATTGTCATTGTCATTCAGTTCCAGGAATGTTTTTATTTCTTTCTTTATCTCTTCCTTGACCCATTCATTATTCAAGAGTGTGTTGTTTAGTCTCCATGTGTTCTTGTAGGCAGGAGGGCTTGTCCTGGTGTTGATGTTGAGCTTCATTGCACTGTGGTCTGACAGGATGCATGAAATTATTTCAATCTTTTTGTATTTGTAGAGGTTTCTTCTGTGTCCCAGGATGTGGTCGATTTTGGAGAATGTTCCGTGGGGTGCTGAGTAGAAAGTGTATTCTCTGGTATTAGGATGGAATGTTCGGTAGAGGTCTATGAGGTCCATTTGGTGTATCATATCGTTCAGTTCAGATGTCTCTCTGTTTATTTTTTGTCCTGTTGACCTATCCAAAGGACTCAGTGGGGTATTGAAATCTCCCACTATGAGTGTGCTGGGGTTAGTCTGTGACTTGTGGTCCTGGAGAATTGTCTTTATAAAGTTTGGTGCACCAGAATTTGGGGCATATATATTCATAATTGTGAAATCTTCTTGGTGGATTGTTCCTTTGATGAAAATGTAATGGCCTTCTTTGTCTCTTCTGATTTCTTTTACTTTGAAGTCTATTTTATCCGATATTAAAATAGCAACACCTGCTTTCTTTTTGGTACCATTTGCTTGGAATATTTTTTTCCATCCCTTCACTTTAAGGTGGTGCCTGTCCTTGAAGGTAAGATGTGTTTCTTGCAGACAGCATATCGATGGATTCTGTTTCCTAATCCAGTCTCCCAGTCTATGTCTTTTGATTGGGGAATTTAGTCCATTAATATTTAAGGTTATGACTGATAGGTTTGTGTTGCTTCCTTTTGCCTTATTATCCATCTGCGGTTTTGATTTAGGTTTCTACTTCTGCAGTTATGCTTTTATTGATTTCTCCTTCTAGTTGCCTGGGGTTGGTTGCTCCTTTCTTCTGTTCTTTGGATTGCTTCAAGTATTCTCTGAAGGGTTGGTTTTCCGGACATGTATTCTTTCAAGTTGTTTATGTCATGGAAGATTTTCCTCTCTCCTTCCACTATGATTGACATTTTTGCTGGGTATAGTAACCTGGGCTGGCATCCATTGTCCCTCAACACTGGGAATGCTTTGCTCCAGGTTCTTCTTGCCTTCATCGTTTGCTGTGAGAAGTCCGTTGTTATTCTGATAGGTTTCCCCTTATAGGTCACTTGTTGTTTTTCTCTTGTCGCTTTAAGAATTTTCTCTTTGTTTTGGGTGTCCAGCATTTTAACTATGATGTGGCGTGGAGAATTTCTTTTCTGATCTTGTCTGTTTGGAGTTCTATGTGCTTCTTGTATTGGTATTGGTTTGTCCTTTTTTAGTTTGGGGAAGTTTTCATCTATTATTCTGTTGAAGATCTGATCAATACCTTTCTCTTGGGATTCTTCTCCTTCCTCTATTCCTATGATGCGGAGGTTTGATCTTTTCATAGTGTCCCACAGCTCCTGGTTGTTCCATTTTTGTGTATTTTTAAATTTTTCATAATCTTTCCTTGAGGTTTTTAGTTGTTCTGTGTTGTCCTCCAGGTCTGATATTCTTTGTTCTGCTTCCTCCATTCTGCTTCTGAGGCTTTTTTCATTCCTTTCCTCTTGAATGGATGAGTGTTTGATTTCCTTTTTCATTTCCTCTTCTGATTTCTTTAGTGTTTCTATTTCTTTTTGGAGCTTCTCGATCTCTTTTTGTAGCTCTTTTGTTTGCTGGTTGGTTTCTTTTTCTTTTTCAGCATGGGATCTTTTCAGTGTTTCTCCTTCCTTCTGGAGTTTGTCATTCTCTCTCTCTAGGTCCTTCTTGAGTTCTTCATTCTCTTTTCTTAGTTCTTTGATTTGTTCTTTATGATCTTGTAGTTCTTTAAATATGTTCCCAATTGTGTTTCTGATGTCTGTGTCCTGGGGCATCCCCAGAGGAATCCCACTGTCTCAGTGCTTCTACTCCCACCTAGCAACTCTGCAAAGCTAGGTTTGTTTTAATTTCATTTTCTTTTTTATTTTTTGAGTCAGAGTTTTGAGTGTCCCAGGCTGGACTTGAATTCCTGACCCTCCTACTTACATTTCATGAATGCTGAGATCACAGACAAGGGCCATGCCAGGTGCAGCTGTAATTTTGTCTTTTGACAGACACTGCTATCTGAAATGAAATTCATTGCTTGTTTGACTCTAAACATAATATCCATAAGAATAGGAACTTTTGTCTTGTTCTTGGTTCTATTCCTACCAAGTAACACAATGTTGGGGACACAGTAGGTGCTTGTGAAAGTAAATGAATAAAGATGAATCAACTAAAAGTGGAGTAAGACTTGAGTCACTGATTTCATCAAAATGGAGAGCATAATAGTGGTCACTGGAGGCGAGGAAGGAGAAATGGCATGGAAAGAGGCTGAAGAGGGGAATGGGGTAGAGAATGTGAAAAAACAAAGGAATTCTGGGTTTCTTTCCCAGGCCTAGAGAAAGGGGGCAGGGAGGCCCATCAAGGAGAGAGGAGCAGATCAGAAGAGTCTTCAGCAGTAGCTTTCAACCAGGCTGCATATTATAATCACCTGGGGAGTGTAAGAAATGAATGATGTCTCAGTAATCTGCTGAAAGGGTACAGGATTGTGGGGTGTGTGTGTGTACAGTGCAGCAGGGGTTTTTCAGAACTTTAGGAAGAGGGGCCTGCCAACATAATCCACCACAATCCTGATAACTGTGGCTGTCAGTTCCTGAGCAGTCCGTGTGTAGCAGTGGGATGCTGCTTTGTAAAGATTGCCCACTTTAACTCTCACAAGTCTCCAAAGAAGGCATCTCTGTAGTTTCATTTACAGACTCAAATTGAACTCAAGGTATGGGAGGTTCTGTAGCTATCCACTGCTAGAGGCTAGACATCAGCTTACAGCCTATATCAAAGACATATCCTGCTTCCTCAACCAAAGGTGAGCCTAGAAAGGAGAAGTTCCCTGTGGTAGAGGTCACTTCCAGTCATTTTCAGTGCTGTGCTGTGCTGTGCTGTGCTGTGCTGTGCTGTGCACCTCCTCCTTTACCAACAAGCTTTCAATAGAACATGTTCCTTACTTGAGGGCAGGGTGGGAAAATGAACAGGTGGAGTGAGGTGAGCTGGGGCAGAGGCATGTGACTGGTGACAGCACTAGCAGAACCAGGAACCAAGCTGACCAGCAGCAGGCTGATGGAAAGAAACGGATGCACTGGGAGCACCTACGTCCCTTATTAAGAAATATAGAGAGATAAGGGCAGGGTTCTTACAGACTAGAGTCCTGGTAGACTTTGCCCTGTCTGTGAACTGAGAGAAATATGGACTGAAAGGCTCAAACCATCCTGCTTGGCTTCTAAAGGAAACGACGACCCACAGTCTTGGTGGTTAGGGGCTCTCCAGGTTTGCACTGTTGCGTAGCAAGTTGTTTGTGGCATAGGGCTGGCCTCTTCCAAATTTGGCTATCCGTTCTTTTTATTTTTTGGCTGAGAAACAATATCTTCTTGAATCATTTTGCTTTTATCACCAGAACATTTCCTTTGGGACTGTTTTTACACACACACACACACACACACACACAGATTGATTTTGGGTTGTGCCTTTGACTCATTTCACAACAGTTACTGTGAACACAATATGAACAGAAAACAAAAAACTGCTGTATGACACGTGACTGGCAAGGCTCAACGGGTAGCTATGAATTTGGCTTACCACTTCCTTGCTTCCAGCTTTGAAGGACATGACCCAAATTTGTATCTCAGCAAAACTCTCAGAGGTTATGGAACTTTTTAAGGTGTTTTGTGGTGAGAACACAAGTGTCAACTCCTTTTACCATCTAGAAGTACTAGATTAACATTATAGTATCAAATGTTTGCACCTGTTGGTATTGCCATAAAACTCACAGCAAAGGAAGGCTGGGCTATGGCTCAGTTGCTCTAGCGCTTACCTACCATACACCCCATCGCCTCATAAACTGGTGCTGTAGCATATCTGTAATCTCAGCATTTGGGAGGTGAAGGAAGGAGGAGCCACCAGTTCAAGGTTGGGCCAGCTGTGGTGACTCACACTTTGGATCCTAGCACTCTGGAGACAGAGGCAGACAAAGACAGATCTGTATGAGATTGAGGCCAGCCTGGTCTACATATCGAGTTCCAGGTCAACTGGAACTACACTTTTCAAAAAAAAAAAAAAAAAAAGTTCAAGGTTATTTTTGGCTACATAGTGAGTTCAAAGCTAGCCCAAAACAAAACACAACAAAACATTCTTGGCAAAGTAACCCGAAATGAAAAAATTTATATGTACAAATATGTCTAAGGAATGGGCATGGAAGAGAGGGAACATTCGAGGTAGGGAAACTGAACAAGGGAGGGGGAGTCAGGGTTAGATGGGTTTGGCTAGGGCTGCCATAATAAAGTCACCACATGGGGGCTGGAGAGATAGCCTAGCGGTTAAGAGCGCCAACTGCTCTTGCAGAGGACCTAGGTTCGATCCCCAGTACCCACATGGCGGCTGAAAACCGTCTTTAACTCCAGTTCCAGGGGAACACGACACCCTCTTCTGACCTCCACGGTATTGCATGACATGGGTGCACTAACCTACATGCAGATAATACATTCATACACATATGAAAAAAAAATAAACTCACCACATACTGGGTGGCTTAAACCAACAGAAGTTCATGTCATGGTTCTGGAGCTGTGGACTGAGATGACCCCCAGTGAGGGTTAGTCCACGCTGGGGCCTCTCCATTTGTGGATGAATACTTTCTGCTGTAAACATGTCAACTCTTCCTGTGTGTTTGAGCTTCCTCTGAAGAGGATTGAAATCAGGGCTCTATATTGACTTAACCAACATTTTATTTATTTTTAAATTTTTTTTCAAAGCCAGTTTTTATTGAAGCTTTGTGCATTTCATACAAAATTTCAAATCAAATCTAGACTTGTGCCCCCTTCCCCCCCACCAGAGCTCATGCATTCTGCCAAATATGTTTTTCATCTTTTTCTCAGCCTCTCTCAAAATTCTCGATGCAGAAGTTTACTGTTTCGAGCAGAGGTTCACTGTTTCAGTCAGTTCTTTGACCCAGTCTTCTTGTTGTTGTTCCCTCCAATTTGCATCACTCCAAAATACATATATATGCATGCCACATATATCATAGGTTTTAGCACCTTTAGCTTATGATATTTTTTCCTTTATTAGGCTGAAAGATGTCATGTTTGAAGGCTCCTCCTTGGCAAGCCCAAACCTCTGCCCTTGTGTTCCACACTGGGGTTTTCCCTTCCCATGGTCACCAAATGAGGTCCAGTAAGCACCATGTCCTGTCTTGATCTTCCTGTACTGGTCTCCATGATACAGCCTGGGTAGACCAACAATGGCACTCTATACTCTGAAGGGCTGAAACCTCAGTAGTAGGTCAGTCCACAAGCTGGATGTCTTAGCAGTTCCCATCTGGCACTGAAGTTAACCAACCTTTTTAAGGCACTGTCCAAGGTATGGAGGATTAGGGATTCAACTCATGAACTTTCCGGGACACAGTTCAGCTCATAATGTAGACCCCCTCCCCATCAGAAAAAAAAAAAAAGGAAGTTTAAGAGTTGGAGATTATTGGGAGATTGGCCTAGATTTCACTTTTGCAGCAGCAGGGGAGCAATGCAAATCTTTTATTTTATTTTATTTTATTTTATTTTATTTTATTTTATTTATGTGTATGAATGTACTGTTTTGTGTGTAGGTCCATGCACCCGTGTCGTGCAATGCCGCAGAGTTCAGAAGAGGGTCTCGGAATCCCCTGGAACTGGAGTTCTCCTGGAATTGGAGTTACAGACAGTTCTCAGCCGCCATGTGGGTGCTGGGGATCGAACCCAGGTCCTCTGCAAGAGCGGTTGGTGCTCTTAACCGCTAGGCCATCTCTCCAGCCCCGCAATGCAAATCTTAAAAATATTTTATTTGGGGGCTGGAGAGATGGCTCAGCAATTAAGAGTGACAACCGCCCTTAGAGAGGACCTGGGTTCGATTCTCAGCACCCACATGGTGGCTAAGAACCGTCTTTAAGCCGGGCTTGGTGGCTTATGCCTTTAATCCTAGCACTCTGGAAGCAGAGGCAGGCAGATCTCTTGTGAGTTCAAGGCCAGCCTGATCTACAGAGTGAGTTCCAGGCCAGCTGGGGCTATAGGGAGACCCTGTCTGAAAATTTTTTTTTTAATTTTATTATTTTTATTTTATGTGTATGAGTGTACTGCTTACATTTTTTTATGTGTATGACTGTATTGCTTGCATGTAGTTAGGTGCACCGGTGATGTACAGTGCCTGTCAAAGTTAGAAGAGGGTGTTGGGTACCCTGGAACTGAAGGTACAGACACTTGTTTAGCCATGTGGGTGCTGGGAATCGAACCCAGGTCCTCTGCAAAAGCAGTCAGTGCTCTTAACTGATGAGCCATCTTTCCAGCCCAGCAATGCAGATCTTTAAGAATAATTTGAAGGCCTCAAGTCAACATATCACAGAGATACATGCCTATCAATGCATACTGCAGCATTATTCACAGTGGTTGTTAAGGAACCAGTGTAGGTGTCCAGGGCTAAAGACAGTGTGGCATATACACAATGGAAAATTTTTCAGCCATAAGGAACAGGTTATGTCACTTGCAGAAAAACAGATGTAACTGAAGGTAATCATATTTAGGAAACTATGATTAATTTGATTAACTGATTAATATGATTAATTTGATTAATATGATTAACTCAGACAAATATCCTATGTTTTTTCTCATGTGTGGTTCATAGATGTTAAATAAATACATAAAATCATGTATGTAATATACACACTAAAGTAGCAGTGTAACGTTTAGGGGAATAAAGGGCACTAATGGGAGAGGGGAAGGTGAGAAGAGGGGAGGAAAGGAAGGAACTTGTTCCATGTACAACATACATTCATATGTAAATGTCTTTATGTAACTGCCATACAAAATGAACTTATAATAATTTTTTAAGGTTAATTAAAAAATCAGTTTCGGGGCTGGAGAGATGGCTTAGTGGTTAAGAGCAAAGGGTGTTCTTGCAGAGGACCTGGGTTCGATTCCCCCCACCCACATGGCAGCTAACAATTGTTCTTAACTCCAATTCCAGGGGAATCCAATACCCTTTTCTGACCTCTGTGGGCATTGCAAGACATGGGTGTACCTACCTACATGCAGGCAATACACTCATACACATAAAATAATAAAATAAAATAATCAGTTTCATAGAAAAGACAAAGATCAAGGAGAAGATTGGGTTATTGGACAGTCTACAAGGTTCTGTCTGTGGCTGAGGGTCAGAAACTTAAAAGCTTCATTGAGAACCCAGAATAGGCAAAACATCCTGCAACTACTCCCAAACTGCTGGCTGTTCTCATAGAGAAGAGAGAAGGCAAGGTGGCTCTCCAGCTCTGCTTGGGTCAGATCCGCTCTTCTCATTCCCCAGAGTCAGCATTCAACTAGTTTCTTATATATTCTAAAGATATATTTCCTAAACTCCCTATACATTTAAAGTAAGAAAAAATCCCAAGGCAATACCATATTAAAAAAAAAAAAAAAAAAAAAAAAAAAAAAAAAATTCCAGTGATTGCAATTTTAACTTTTCTACACAATGAGAAGAGAATACAGATATCAAGTCAAAAGCTTATTTGGTGATCAGAGATAATGAAGGATAAGAAAAATCTGGTCATCAAAACATCAAGAAAGAGCTTTGAGAAAACTGGTAAACTTTGAGTAAGTCTTAAAAAAATATCATGACAATGTAGCAAGTCAAAATGTATATATAGCCGGGCGTGGTGACGCATGCCTTTAACCCTAGCACTTGGGAGGCAGAGGCAGGCGGATCTTTGTGAGTTCAAGGCCAGCCTGGTCTATAGAGTGAGTTCCAGGACAGCTGGGGCTACAGGGAGACCCTGTCTCAAAAAGACCAAATAAATAAATAAATAAATAAATAAATAAAATAATAAAATAAAAAAAGTAATGTATATCCTTTTAAGGTAATTAGCTGCCAATTAGTTCTTTGTTCTAAGAGTCAGTACTACCTATACTAATCTTACATGAAATTTACAGTTCCTTCATAATTTTATATTTTGATTTTAAAGTAAGTAGAGGAAAACATTGCTGGGTCTTTTCATGGCTAATTATCCACCAATCTCTTTTACTTATACCTTCCCTTCCCTTATGGAACAGCTGTTATTTATATAAAGGGAGAAAGCTGAATGCAAGATTAGTTTTATGCTAATAAAAATAAAACAAGAGAATCAATAGTCTCATTCAGAAATGCTTTTATTCAATGGCAAAAAGCATTAAGCTTGCCATAACAATTTTCTTATAACAGTAAATATCTCTAGTAATAACCCATAGTGTAGATTAAAGTAGGCCCACCATATAAGATAAAGGATGAAGGGCTGTTCATAATAGTGAACAAACACCAAATAAACTACTAAGAAAACAAGATTTCAGAATGCTAGCTCCTCACATTCCACATAGAACTTCCAATGCTTATCCATTACGTGGCATGGCAGGAATTCTTGATCGCTGATTAAAAGTATTTCTTTTATCTGTAGATAATAAGGGATGTTTTCCATTGACTTTCTGGAAGTGCCTGCTAAAGTATGCATAAAAATTAAAACAAACATTTACAATGCAAGATTTAAATGTAGTTATTACAAACCCCAGAATCTAGTCTCCACATTGACAGGTTTTCTGAGATTCATCCCTTACCTTATTCATCATTCCACTTTTTAAACCTGATAGGAAACTATAAACCAACCACTGGATGACAAGGGAGGGGGAGGGAGAAGAGAGAAAGAAAGGGAGGGAAAGAGGAGAGAGCTGTTTGCAGCCTAAAATAACATCAGGAAAAGGCTGAGAGAAGTTTCTGAAGGCAGTTGAGTAAGGCCCTTTGTTCCTCCATTTCCAGTTAATTGGGAATAAGTAAATGAGATTTTACATGTGTACTGCTTATATTGTCTGTCATACAGCACACAACAATTGCTATTACTATTGTCATCATTTATTACTGAGAAGAGTTTTCAGTTGGAAGATGACCAATTTTCTAGTCCCACCTCTACCATATATTTGGTATGTGCTCTCAAGAAAACGTAACTAGAGTTACAGAGAGTTGTAAGCTGCCATGTGTGTACTGAGAACCAAACCTGGGCCCTCTGCAAAACCAGCAAGTGCTTCTAACTACTGAACAGTCTCTCCAGCCTGTTTTTTTAAAAATGTATATGTAATTTGGAATGCCCGCTTTTGAAAAGTAGCCAAAGATACAGTTCCAGAATTGAGATATTTTCTGTGGACCCCAGTCTGGGCTCATTTCTGCCACATTTCTGCTGGTTTCAGGACTTTAATTGCTGAGTTTTGGGCATTTTATCTTTGTGCAAGCCCCAAGTGAGGCTGACAGACACAGACTTTTTCCCCTGTCTGTGCCCTACCTCCTTCTCCCCAGATAGCCAATAACAATCCAGGATATATCTGAGCCTTCTGAATTTGTTTCTGTGCTCTGATACTACCCCATTGTTTGTCCAGTATATTTTGATACTTAAATCCTTTTACAAACATGCAAGATAAGAAAGAGAAAGACTCCATAGCCGGGTGTGGTGGCACACACCTTTAATCCCAGCACTTGGGAGGCAGAGGCAGGCGGATCTCTGTGAGTTCAAGGCCAGCTTGGTCTATAGGGTGAGCTCCAGGACAGTTGGGACTAAAGGGAGACCCTGTCTCAAAAAAGACCAAAAAAAAAAAAAAAAAAAAAAATTAAAAAAAGAAAGAGAAAGACTCCAGAGTAGTTAGGAAATAGATTTTCTTTTCTTTTCTTTTATTTTTGGTCTTTTCCAGACAGGGTCTCCCTGTAGTCCCAGCTGTCCTGGAACTCACTCTGTAGACCAGGCTGGCCTTGTACTCACAAAGATCTGCCTGCCTCTGCCTCCCAAGTGCTAGGATTAAAGGCGTGCGCCACCACGCCCAGAAGAAATAGATTTTCTTATCTTGGTTTAATAACTAACCCATTTATAATGTTCAATATACTGTTGTTAACATGAATTTTAGAAAAAGCTTTCTCATCAATCCAGTCTACACTGTAACTACCACTGTTCCCACTAAGCTTTGGGCCATGAAGAGAAAAGGGAAAAGATTATAGGACTTCCAAGACACATAAAAAGATCTGCATTCAAGAAGGACATTTTCAAATCACTGGAGCTTTACTTCTACCTTAGTCATTTAGGGAGCAAAAGGGTGAAGGGAAGAATGAATAAGATACTATATATTAAATGTTTAAATGTTTAAATTCAGTGTCCCTTATAAGAGATTTCGTGCTGGGTCTATAGGAAATGCTACTGGTCCTGTGAACAGATCTTAGAAAAATTAAGCTGTTGTGACCAACAGTAGTATGATCTGATACGTAAAACACAAATACCAGGAATAAGTTCTCTGCTCCTGCAGATGTTTATATTGTCACAGCTTGACTGTAGGAGGGCTAGGGGAAATAATGCTCAGAGGTCCTGTTACGCTAACAGAGCCCAGACACTTCCTAGCTCTGAGGCATGAAGAAGACAAAGAAGACTGTATTGATGGAAAGCTTTTGCTTGAGTTCATATTAAATAACAGCATACTCAATATTGTACATGAATTATTGACTCAAGAAAAGAAAATTGAAATCTCAGCTTCCTACTTTCGATCTTTCCCTTTCTTGTCCTACCTGTTTGTGTAAGGAATTAAGTATCAAAAAGTGTTAGTGGAGGATTAAAAATGAAATTCTACCACTGAAAGAATTTTTGTGAATAAGAAGGGAAAAATAAGAATCATGAGAAGTTGCTCACTCCCTTCTTAGGTCAAATACTGATAATCTCTATAATGATAACCATACACATCTACTCATAGCTTTTTAAAGGTAGTCAATAACCTGGTGGGGAGCTAAAGCCTCTGATATTTTCATTTAATTTTTCCTTGAGATATATTTCCTAAACATTTATAGATACACTCTCATTCTAATGAGCTGTATTTATTTACGGTACTTTTGACATCCAATATATAAGATTTTATTTTTCCTCATACAAACCATCTGTCCAACTCTGGCACTAGCTGGGTGTGTGCTATAGTTTGGTTCTTAAATATCTTCCAAAGGCCTTTCAGTTGACCTCTTGAGTGACAGTATTGAGAGCTGGTAGTGAAACCTCTGAAAGATGAGGCCTACAGAGAGGTCCTTGAGTTATTGGAGACATGCCCCTAAAGGGGATTGTGGGATCCCAGCCCCTTCTCTGTCTTTTGTTTCCTGGCCATTCTGGCCATGAGGTAAGAGGCTTTGCTCTGCTTTATGTTCCTGCTACAATACACCTGCCTTTTCACAGGCCTGAAGCAACTGACTAAATTACTGGCCATGAGTGATGACCTCAGTCTCTAGTCCCTCTCTTCACTGGAGCCTAGAAGATGGAGCTGAAAGTTCCAAGCTTTCAATCAAGGCTTGGTCTTTCTGGAGACCAGCTTCTATCCTTAAGTATCTGTGGACCAGTTACAATCCATCTCAGAAAGAAGACATTCCTATTATCCTTATCATTTGGAAAATTTTAAGGACTTTAGAAGCTCTGTGCCAGAAAGCAGGGACAAAACCCAAATATCCTTCTACGATAAAATAATCTAGAATGAGAAACATAATTTTAACCATAAGGAAAATGATTAACAATTATCTAAGATGGTATGATGCTTGGTCTTCATTGTGAACTTGACTGGATTGGGTATTGTCTATAGCATTAGCAAACTTACCTCTGGGTGTCTGTGCTGGTGTTTCTAGAGAAAATTAAATTATCAGGATTCTGACCTAACAAATGGATTAATTCCTTGATGTGTTCAAATATGATGGTATTTCTTTGAGGTGATGGAAAATTGGGAAGTGGGGAGTTGGAGGAAATAGGCTGCTGGGGTGTACCCTGTGTGTATGGGAGGCTGTGTCTTTCTCTAGCATTTTTAATATTCCCTTTCTGTTTCCTGTTCATCATGAGACAAAGAAGCTCCTCCTCTGCCTGTTCCCACTGTCCAAGCTCATGAGACCCGAGGTATCTAGTTTACAGCAACTTAAGCCTTCATTCTTTGTGAATAACCTGAAACCTGATACAAAGTTTCTCAAAATTAATAAGATTTGGAATACTTGATTTTAAGTATATCAAGTGTTCTTGTTTTTGTGTGTTGACTGAAAAAAAAAAAAAAACCTGAATGTTATTATAAAGAAGTAAAAAGTTCAGAGGGCTGCAGACATGGCAGATGCTCAACAAATACTTGGGTTAAAAAATATTTCTGGGCTGGGTGTGGTGATGCACGCCTTTAATCCTAGCACTTGGGAGGCAGAGGCAGGTGGATCTTTGTGAGTTGAAGGCCAGCCTGGTCTACAGAGTGAGTTCCAGGCCAGCCGGGGCTACAGGGAGACCCTGTCTCGAAAAGACCAAAAAAAAAAAAAAAAAAAATCTATCTATATAGATATATATATATATATATATTTCTTTCCCAGGGGTTGGAGAGATGGCTCAGCAGTTAAGAGTGCCAACTGCTCTTGCAGAGGACCTGGGTTTGATTCCCAGCACCCACATGGCAGCTAAGAACCATCTTTAAGCCCAGCATGTTGGCTCACGCTTTTAATCCTAGCACTCGAGAGGCAGAGGAAGGCAGATCTCTTGTGAGTTCATGGCCAGCCTGGTCTACAGAGTGAGTTCCAGGCCAGCTGGGACTAAAGGAAGACCCTGCCTCAAAAAAAAAAAATTCTTTCCCAATCCTAACATGCATCCTCCAACTTACGAATTAGGTTAAAGGTAAAGGAGTGCTAATCATGATATCAGAGTGAAAAACCATGATTAATATAATGAGAAAGAATTCAGAGTTATAA
The DNA here is from genome assembly GCA_009823505.1 of Rhizomys pruinosus. Classification (NCBI taxonomy): domain Eukaryota; kingdom Metazoa; phylum Chordata; class Mammalia; order Rodentia; family Spalacidae; genus Rhizomys; species Rhizomys pruinosus. The sequence continues at coordinate 6,083,442 of VZQC01014413.1, read as the reverse complement.
ATAAGAGATGAAATAAACACTTTGCCACTGCTATCAAGCACTCATCTTCCTCTGGGTTTTAGTTCTTAACCACATAAAAGAGAAGCATCTGTGAATGTTTCTGCTTGGTTACATGTACTTTACAGAGAGAGGAAGCACATCAACAGCACAGAAATGAAGAGCACTCTATCTTTTCAAGTTACTATTCTGAAGACTGACTGATCATCAGAAACACAGGAGATTAGGTCATACTTATGATTTGAGGTGAGCTAATGAAGGCTGAACACTGACTTGGTTTCTACAGTGTCAGAGCCATGCCTTTATTTCCATAACTAAATTTTGATATCCAGGGAGGGAGAACGATTCTCTTGTAATTGGATTAAAGAGTTTTACATTTTCCTAACTTGCAATGTTATTGGATTCTGTCAGGTACCATCATGCAAGCACAAAAGAATCCTAATCAGGAAAATTCAAATGAAATGTCAACAGCAGCCTATAGGATGTCAGCAGGAATCTGCCTGTGGATATGTAGGTTCAGACCATGGGAGCAAGAAGCTGGATGGCACTCTGGTACCACTATAGCTTTCAAATTAGCATATGAATTTTTTTTGTGTGCATAAAAAACTATTGTAATAAGATTTTACTTGTATTACTTAGTTTAATTTTCTCTCTCTCTCTTTTTTTTTTTGGTCTTTTCGAGACAGGGTCTCCCTGTAGCCCCAGCTGTCCTGGAACTCACTCTGTAGACTAGGCTGGCCTTGAACTCACAAAGATCCGCCTGCCTCTGCCTCCCCAGTGCTAGGATTAAAGGCGTGCGCCACCACACCTGGCTGCATATGAATTTTAATTAATAGTAAGAGACTTTATATTATAGGAAACAGAAGTTCTGAAAAGAAGATGGCCTTTCTGATATAAGGAAGAACCTACAGCTCTTTGACTCTTCAGGTAGAGAAAGGCTTTTCTTGACTTTCCTGCAAATGGGTATGGGTTTACATGTATGTGTATATTTGGAAGGGTGTAAAGACAAAGAGAAAGAGAGGGATGAGGGAGAAAGAAAACACACACACACACACACACACACACACACACACACACTGAGTGAGTAAGTGAGAGAGAGAGAAAGAGACAGAAAGACCGAGACTGCTTTAGCAATTTCACCCTTTGGCATGTAAGTAAAGATGTGAATATCAAATTATCTCCTGCATACAAAATATCCTACTAGTTATCCAAGATCCACAGTCAGGTTGGCTGTATGAATTACTTAAAAAATTCATGTTATTAGGCCTTACACCAAGATTTGATTAGGCCAACAGCATGAATTTCTATAAGAACTCTTTCTGGTTTCCTAATCCCTTTAACTTCCCCACACTTATTGTTATATGATCTCCCAGACCAGGTTTCTAAAATGAGGGCTGTCTTTAGAAAACCAGACAGAATGTGTCCATGATGATAAAGCTATTTTTTGAGATAGAGGAGTATCCCAAGAGACTAAGTAAAATATAAAGGCAGGAAAGAAAAGCAGTTTGAGATATGAGCCTTATAAAGAAAGGAATACTCCCAGGGAGCTGCTGGGCAGTTGACAGAAGTGCTGTTTGGTTCTTGACCTTGTTTATCACAGTACCATCATTTCTGTTCTGCAGCATCTCTCTGTCTATGCTGGTCTGAGACAGGGATGCCTGGATCAAAGGAAGGGAACTATGGCAGAGAAGGGTAACATAATGTCGGTTACTTTTCACGATCCTGCTCTGCTCTTTCACAGATCATGTCAGTGTGAGGCTCATTTGTAAGACTGCTTCTTCTTTAGTTTTCTCAGGACAACATGAACCCCATTCGATAAGGAATATTAGCTTAATAAGCAGAGATTCATTTTTAGTGCCTATTTTTAGATAATAAGTGAAGATAACAAATTATGTCTTTGGGAAGGAAAAAAAAACCACTTTTTCCTTTCTATGACAATCACCCAGAATAATTACAGAATAGATTCAAAGAAAGGAATTAATCATGAGAAATGGTATAATTTTTAAAACTTTTTCTAGAATCAACTATGGCTAGGAAAATAAACTAACTTGAAGCCTTTGATTCTTATTGTGGGAATGTAAGATTGTTCTACTTCTGTGGAAGACAGTTTGGCTATTTTTAAAGAACATAAATGTAGGGTTACATACAATATAGAAATTTCAGTCCTAAGCATATACCTACAATAACTCAAGACAAGAACTCAGATGTATATGTGCATGCTCATCAACACTGTTCACAATAGCCCAGAAGCAGAAACAACTCATGTGCTTAAAGGATGAATGAACAAATTGTGGGATAGTCTATACAAGAGTATTACTCAGCCCCAAAAGGAAGTACAAACACGTGCTACAAATGTGTATAATCCTCAAAACCATTCTGCTGAGTAAAAAGTAGACATAAAAGGTCATCTTATATGATTCCACTTGTATAATATATAAAGGACAAACACATCCATTCAGATAGAGACTTCCATGAACTGGGGAGGGGAGTAGATAATGAGGAGAACTGCTGAATGAGTTCAAGTTTCTTTGGGGGGCAATAAAAGTATTTTGAAATTACACACAGGCAGTGGTTGCAGAACTTTGTGGACATGCTATCACTGGATCGCCATGTTAAAGTGATCAATTGTAATGATTAATTACAAATTTTACCTCAATTCTAGGAAAAGACAGAAGTAGGGTTGGGTGTTTTTACTCTATATGCTGGCTAGTTTTAGTGTAAACTTAATACACCTGGGTTGAAGGAGCCTCAGTTGGAAGATTGCCTCCATTGGACTGGTCTGTGGCCATATCTGTGGAGTATTTTCTTGATTGTTGGGTGATGTGGGAGGGCCCATCCCACTGTGGGCAGTGCCATCCCTGGGCAGGTTGTTCTGTATTGTATAAGAAAGTAGGCTGAGATTGGGCCAGGGGAGCAAGCCAGTGAGCAGTGTTCTTCCATGGCCTATGCTTCAGATCTTGCCTCTAGGTTCCTGTCCTGACTTCCTGCCATGGCCTCCCTAAGTGATGAACTGTGACCTGGGAAATGTGAGCCAAATAAACCCTTTCCTCCCCAAGTTGGTATTGGTCACAGTGTTTTGTCACAGCAATGGAGAAGCAAACCAGAACACCCCATAACTATGAAACAGATGCTAGGCTATACACACCTGCCAGACATGGCTGATCCTGTTGAGATATGTTATTGGGTTCTGGAGGTACAGGAATTTCTTCAGGAATATATTTCAAAAGCTCCTTCCCAAGATATGTTATCTGTATGTAATTAAAGCAGAATTTAAAAGTCATGCAATCTGTTCAAGGCAAATACATTTATTTCCTGAAATTTTGTGATTCTTTTTTGTAAGCTCTTTATACAGTGCTAAAGGCCTTGGCCATGTCTGGTCTGCCACCTTAGTTTTATGAATAATATTTTGTTGGAATATAGTTGATTCCTTTACTTAAAATCTCTGGCTGCCTCTGTGCTATAAGAGAACTGATTAGCTGTGACAGAGGTCCTGTATCAGTTAATTCTACAGTATTATTTGCTATCTGCCACTTTACAGTAAAAATCTGTTAGCCCTTGTTGCATATTATTACTTCTTTCATCATCTCAGTTGTTCAACAACTATTAATATTTCATCCACTACTTTACAGCTTAAAAATTAACATTAAGACTCTGTCCCCCTGCTAACCTTGGGCCTAGGCCCTCTCCAGTTCCTCTGCTTCAGATCTCTCAAGCAGCTTCCTAACCAAGACTAGCTAAATCCTCTAGCATAGTACTTTGCTAAGTCCCTCCAGAGGTGCTCCCTATCCCCACCTTCCCCTGGCTCCTGACCTGCGTGATGTAGACCAACCAACCCTCTTATGACCCTGGTAAGTCAGATCTCACCCACTGAGTCTCTATTCCATTACCCTGCAACCTCAATACTTCCAATCTACCTACCCTCACCCTGTCCCCCCGCTAGCCTTGGCCCAGGCCCTCTCCAATTCCCCTGTCTAGCTCCAATTCCTCTCCCCAGATCTCTGGACTAGCTTCCTAACCAAGACTAGCTAAATCCTCTAAACTGCTTTGATAAGACCCTCTACAAGCAGTTCCCACTCTTACCTTCCCTTGGATGCCTGATCTGCCGAACACAAACTGGCCCTCCTACTACCCTGACTGGAGTGCATACTACCCTGCCCACTAACTACCCAGACCAGCCTACTACCCTACAAGAACCTGAAGCACACACCAACTAATTTTTCCATACTTGAGCAGACAGCAACCAAGTTACTGTTAACCAAGTTAAGCAATATAAACAGAACCAAAATTCTAATAAACAAAGGCAAAATAGAATTTCCTGTGAGACACACAAACCAACAAAAAAAGCCATATGCCCAAATGGCAGTTCAAAAACACAAATAAATATGAATAACCAAAATAATATTTACCCAACAAAACCCACCAGTCCTACAGAAGTATACTACAATGAGAACTACCCTGAGAAGCTCCAAGATAAATAATTTAAAAGAACAATCATAAACATGATCAAAGAACTTAAAGAAAACATAGACAAACAACTCAAAGAACTCAAAGAGAATAATCATAAACTTATGATGGAAGCTCAAGAAAATACAAATATGTAGTTGAATGAAATAACAAAAACAATTCAGGACTTGAAAAGTGAATTCACAAAAGAGATAGAAATATTGAGGAAAACCCAAACCAAAATGAACATGGAACTGAAAACCTCAATAAGCCAATTGGAAACAACAGGAGAAAGCCTCACAAATAGAATCAATGAAATGGAAAACAGAATGATCAGGACTGGATGACAAAGTTGAAGATTTGGACTCCTTAAGAAAAGACTATGTAGCCGGGCGTGGTGGCGCACCCCTTTAATCCTAACACTTGGGAGGCAGAGGCAGGTGGATCTTTGTGAGTTCAAGGCCAGCCTGGTCTACAGAGTGAGTTCCAGGACAGCTGGGGCTACAGGGAGACCCTGTCTCAAAAAGACAAAAAAAAAAAAAAGAAAAGACTATGTAGGTAGGCGTGGTGGTGCACGCCTTTAATCCTAGCACTTGGGAGGCAGAGGCAGGCAGATCTTTGTGAGTTCAAGGCCAGCCTGGTCTACAGAGTGAGTTCCAGGACAGCTGGGGCTACAGGGAGACCCTGTTTAAAAAAAAAAAAAAAAAAAAAAAAAAAAAGGACTATGTAAAAATTTTAAAAAGACAGGAATAGAATATGCAGGAAATGTGGAACAACCTGAAAAGACCAAATCTACACATCATAGGCATAGAGGAGGGAGAAGAATCTCAGGTTAATGCCATCTACCAGATCTTCAATAGGATTATAGACGAAAACATTGCTAAGTTAAGAAAAGACATCTCTTTTTTTTGTCTTTTCGAGACAGGGTCTCCCTATAGTCCCAGCTGTCCTGGAACTCACTCTGTAGACCAGGCTGGCCTTGAACTCACAAAGATCCGCCTGCCTCTGCCTCCCAAGTGCTAGGATTAAAGGCATGCACCACCATGCCCGGCTTGAAAAGACATCTCTATACAGATTTACGAACCATACATAACACCAATTAGACATGAACAGAACAGAAACTCTCCATGATATATCATAGTAAAAACATTAAATGCACAGAACAAAGGGTACTGAAAACTGCTAGAAAAAAATTAAGTTACATATAAAAGCAAACTCATCAGAATTACAATGCAAACTCATCAGAATTTTCAATGCAAACTATGGAAGATTGAAGATTCTGGACCAAAGTATTCCCAGTTCTAAACAACCATGGATGCCAACCCCAAATATTTTATCCAGCAAAACTATCTATCATAGTTGAAGGGGAATGGAAAATTTTCCATGGAATGAATAGGCTGAAAGAACTCATGTTCTCAAACCAGAATATTTGAAGCAATACAAAGGACTAAAGATAGGAATGAGTATACCCAAGACGTTACAGAAAGAAAATAAGGATAATGGAAGCACAAAATAGAGCTGCAAACATAAACAATTTAAAACAACAGTAACCAGTACACATCTTTCAATAATAACAATATCAATGGCCTCAAATTGGGGCTGGAGAGATGGCTCAGTGGTTAAGAGCACTGACTGCTCTTGCAGAGGACCCGGGTTCGATTCCCAGCACCCACATCGTGGCTAAGAACCATCTTTAACTCCAGTTCCAGGGGGATCTGATGCTCTAGGACTAAGCACCTCTATCTGGAGCTATTCCGAGCATTCTGACAGTTGTCATGGAACCCTCAGAAATGTTTAACCCAACCGGGATCCTGGAGCCTCTTCTGACATCCTATGAAGACAATTCCCCCAAAGATTCAGGCTCAGGTCCAGAACTAGTAAATGGTCTTCACAAATTCACCCTCAATCCTTTTCAGCCTGTGACCCAAGTCAGAAAGGAAGGACTGGCTCAGGAGAGTAGAGAAGACTTCTAAGCTGAGAGGGGTATAGACATTATTGTCAGTGCTGAAAGACCCCAAGGCAAAAATGAAAAGAATGAGCAGGATTGAAAAAAAACTAAGAAGTGATGCCCTCAAGGGAGATCCGGGAGCAAGAAGCGAGCCATTCTAATGCACCTGCACCTTCTGTACATACCAGGAACGGGATCCATCTGAGAACACTAGACTGGGAAAGGATTAGTGACCATAATGTTCAGCTCAAAAGAAAGCTGTTGGAAGTGAAAAAAAAAAAAAGCACAGTTGTTTTGCCTGTCTTACTGGCAAGTGCAGCTACTCTGTGGCTGCCACTGCTTTTGCCATCCTTCAAAGACATGAGACACAGCTTTTCAACCTTCCAATATGGACTGAAAGACTTATGTCTCTCCAAGAATCCTCCAAACCTTCAGTGCCAGATGGGGACTGCTGAGACATCCAGCTTGTGTACTGAGCTACTACTGGGGTTTCTACTTCTTCAGAGTATAGACTCCCATTGTTGGACTACCCAGGCTGTATCATGGAGACCAGTACAGGAAGATCAAGACAAGACTTGGTGCTTACTGGACCTCATTTGGTGACCATGGGAAGGAAAAACCCCAGTGTGGAGCACAAGGGCAGAACTGATGGTGGTTTGGGCTTGTCAAGGAGGAGCCTTCAAACATGACATCTTTCAGCCTAATTAAAAAAAAGGAAAGAAAGAAATCATAAGCTGAAGATGCTAAAAGATATATGTGGTATGCATATATGCATATCTTAGACTGATGCAGATTGGAAGGAACAACAACAAAAACAACTGACTGAAATGGTGAACTGAAATGCTCGAAACAGTAAACTTCTGCATTGAAAATTGTAAATGAGACTGAGAGAAAGAGAAAAAACATGTTTGGCAGAATGAATGAGCTCTGGTGGGGTGGGGGGGGCAAGAAAGGGGGCATGGGTATAGATTTGATTGGAAATTTTATATGAAATTGCACAAAGCTTCAATAAAAATTGGCTTTGAAAAAAATGCCACTGGGGGAAAAAAGAGAGAAAGCTGTTAGAAATTAAAATATATGTACCTCAAGATTACTGGATAATCTATGTACATGAGTTCTGTGATGTATTCTCTTGCTTTGGGTGTGTGTGTGTGTGGTCCCTTCTCTTCCAAACTTGATAGCAATAGTCTATAAGGAATGTGTGCATATGAGTAACTTCATGAAGCCTTTTGATTAGATCCAAAGATGCACTAGTGACTCTCAAGTATTTCTGTGTGCTTTAGAAGCCTCAGAGCTGAAAGAACTTGAAGGAATGTATATAGAGTTTCAAATAGTTTTGTTAGAAGGTTAGATATTCTGGTTTTCAAAAATTTGCAATAAAAGTAAATTCTGTTTTAATTGTTAGCAATAACTGTGCAGAGAAACTGTTTAAAACTGAACTATTTGAGTTAAAACATTTCTACACTGATTATGTATGTGGAGGTCAGCTCTCCATCTACCATGTGGGTCTCTGGAACTGAATGCAGGTTGTCAGGTTTGGCAGCAAGTACCTTTACCCACCCAGACAGTCAGCATATGCATTATGTGTTTTCCTTTTTACAGTCATTTGTGTGTATATACTCCATGGTACCCATGTTGGTGGTTAGAGGATGAACTCAGAGGGTCCAGGCTTAATGTCTAATGTTATACACTGAGGCATCTCAATTTTTAAAGACAGGTCTTACTATACTGTAGCCCACGATGGCCTCAAATTCCAGCTGGTTGTAGGTTTGATTAGTATGTTAACCCATCTTCAGAGCTGGGGAAGAATTCTGGGCCTGGTCTTCCTATCTCATCTTTTCTCTGGCCTTGTCTTTTGTTTTCTGTTTCCTGCAGTGAGGCTCTGTATGCTGCAGACTGTGGCCTGTTTGGGGGCCATTTTTCTGCTGGGAGCTCTACTCTCTTGGATATTTCTTGCATTTTTTTCTCCCCTGGAGAAACTCTTTTGCCTTTAACACTCATGTTTAATTCATTAAATTGCCTTTATACTAGCTATTCCTAAAATTCCCTTCAGCATTTGGAGCCAGAAATCCTGGTTTGGCTTGAATGCAGGTCTCTGAAATTTGGGGAAGCTCCCTGGGCTCTTTGGAATTATTGCATGGAAGCTGTGTCTTGGTCGCTCCTGAGGTTTACGGGCACTCCTGGTGGGATCCATCATTTGGTGTTGGTGAGTTTCCCATATGTTCCTTGTATGGTCTTCCCTGGTAGCTAAGGATTTTGGGTTCCTTTGCTTCTACTTTTCTGGCCAGAGACCCACTTGAAATCCCCTACATTCATCTATACTCTGGCACTTGGGTCAGTCACTGTAGCACATGGCTTCTTCTGGGGTACATCATAAGAGCTGATCCTCAAGATGGCCTGAGCCAATATCTTGTCTTCAAGAGAACAGCTTGAGACAAAGTGAGACAACTACAATGTGTTCAGAAAAACTACAAAGGGGTAACTCTGCTGGTTTCATATGTAAAGGCATCTCCCCCTGTAAGAAATAGTAAACATTAGTCTCTGCTTTCAAACACTGTAAAACTTAGAAAATGATGGAGATGTTATCAGCCTAGTGCTGTGGTGTTACAGTGTGGTGCAGACTCATTATCTGGTGACAGGCTTGGTTGCTTCAATCTGACTGTCACAGGGCCATGCTAAATGTGTGGAAGTTGTAAAAACCTTTAACTTGCCATTACTGATGCTTGGGGGAGGTGGCTACACAATCCAGAATGTTGCTCCGTGTTGAATGTATGAGACTGCAATTGCCCTTGACTGTGAGATTCCCAATGAATTGCCATATAATGATTACTTGGAGTATTTTAGACCAGACTTCAAACTGCATATTAGTCATGACAAACCAGGACACTCTGGAATATATGGAAAAGATAAAACAGTGTTGCCGGGCGTGGTGGTGCATGCCTTTAATCCTAGCACTTGGGAGGCAGAGGCAGGTGGATCTTTGTGAGTTCAAGGCCAGCCTGGTCTACAGAGTGAGTTCCAGGACAGCTGGGACTACAGGGAAACCCTGTCTTGAAAAGACCAAAAAAAAAAAAAAGAGAAAACAGTGTTTATTTGAAAATCTGCACATGTTACCACATGCACCTGGTGTCCAAATGCAAGCAATTCCAGAAGATGCTGTTCACAAAGACAGTGGAGATGAGGATGGAGAAGACTTGGACAAGAGAATTTCTATTCCAGCATCAGATAAACGGATAGCTTGCAATGAGGAATTCGCAGATTCTGAGGGTGAAGGGGAAGGAGATCTCAGAAATGTGGCTGATCATAAGAAAGGAGAAAAGAAAGCTGGGATTAAAGAGGACAAGAAGGAAGCAGAGGACAAGAAGTAGATGTTAAGGAAGAAGATAAATCCAAGGACAATAGTGGTGAAAAAACAGATACCAAAGAAGCCAAATCAGAACAATTCAGCAACCCTTGAATTCAACTTTCCTCAACTTCAGGAAACTATTTAAAAACTGAGAAAATATTGGAATGTGAACCATTTTCTGTTTGAAGACTTTCAGCTTCATTTCATACTACTTTGGCATAGACTGTATTTATTTTCAAATGGCTTTTTTTGTTTTTATATTTGTTTTTGTGTTTCTTGGTGAGTTTTATTGTGAGTTTCTTCTGAAGCAAAAGTTCTTTTTTTTTTTTTTCCCCATGCTTTATTTGATTGTATTTAAATTGATGTTATTATGTCAAAAACTGATCTATTAAAGAAGTAATTGCCCTTCCTAAGCTGAATTTTTCCATCTTTTGTAATTATCTTTATTAAAAAAAAAAAGAGGATTCTTTTAAACTGGATCTGTGTGACCAAGCAATGCACCCTTATGCAAAAGTAAAATCTGCCTTGCCAAGTTACTTTTGCTTTTTCCACGTGTTCTTTGTCTAGAGATCTTTGTGTTCAGTCTCCTTTTCATAATAAAAACAACAGGAGACATAATCTCAACAAAGAGTAATTACAAAATCTTGGCACTAAAATCTATCTTATATAATTGTGCATGTCATGAATTTAGGTTTTTAGGAAAATAATTTACTTGGTATCAAATGGACTTATAAGTAAATTCTCATGTAAACTAAAATTGTTAAATCACAACACGGTTATTATTTCTTGAATATATAAATTAAATTTAAAAGATGATTACTTCTGCTCCAGGGTGCAATTTATCTGTGTTTTTAGATTTTTTTTTTTTTTGGTCTTTTCGAGACAGGGTCTCCCTGTAGTCCCAGCTGTCCTGGAACTCACTCTGTAGACCAGGCTGGCCTTGAACTTACAAAGATCCGCCTGCCTCTGCCTCCCAAGTGCTAGAATTAAAGGCATGCGCCACCACACCCGGCAGATATGTTTTACATAATATAAATAATTTTGAAGACTTTTAGGACATCCTGACCACCATTGCTTCTTTAAAACCAATGAACAGGTTTGTCAAGGTCCATATCTTTGTTAAGCCTATGTGAAAACATCTCTAAACATTTAAAAGAAAACAGTCATTTAAAAACCTGTTTCAAGATTTACATGGATATCTCAAAGTTTATATATTATAATAGTATATTTAAGATAATTGTTCATGTCTGTGAATAGCTATATAAAGGGGTAAATATTAATTGCTTAGTAAATTTTCATAACAAATGATAAATTTTTTGTGAATGTTATTATGGCTCATCATATTAATAAAGGAAAGTTTAAAAACTGGTAAAATGATATAAAATAATACTTTATTTTTTTATAATTTTATTTATTTCTGTATGTGTATGAATGTACGGTCTGCATGCAAGTCTGTGCACCTGTGTCGTGCAATGCCGCAGAGGTCAGAAGAGGGTGTCGGATTCCCCTGGAACTGGAGTTCTCCTGGAATTGGAGTTTCAGATGGTTCTCGGCTGCCATGTGGGTGCTGGGGATTGAACCCAGGTCCTCTACAAGAGCGGTCGGTGCTCTTAACCGCTAGGCCATCTCTCCAGCCCATAAAATAAAAATACTTTAATAAAGATTTATGTATGAAGATTAAGATGGTGGGATATTTCCCAAATAAAAGGGATAATGAAAACTTTTGAGCAAGTTCATTGTAGGTCTGAGAAGGTTTATAGAGATAGAGTTATTATTATATTAATTGCTTTTGCAGCCAAAATTTTCAGTCAACTCCTTGTATTGCACACCCAGTTACAGTCTTAGATTAAATGGATTCAGACAAGTATTAGGGTTACCTGTAGCACCTGAGAGATGTACTTTATGTTTTTCTATATTGTACAGGTGTTACTTCTGGTATTTTGTTTTCCTATAACAAGATGATTTGGCTCAAAAGGGGCTAGGTTTTGCCCCCCTGTACCAGATGGGTACAGTCTGGAAGGAACAGTTTCAGTGAGCTTGGTCTGAATCTTGATCAGCTAATTTCCTGTCTGTAGATATGTGATGTGACCCCTCTTTTCCTTCTGAAAAACTGTAAAGCAGGGTATGGAGGGTTGAGAAAGAAAGGAGACTACTTCTGTTTGAGTAGAACAGCCTTCACTTTGAGACAGATCTAAGAAAAGTGTTTTAAAATCCCTTTCCTGGACTATGCCTACTTGACCTGTGATAGTCAATCACATTCATTCAAGGTTTATTCAATATCTGGATGTTTGTTCAAGTTTTATCTGCATATTACACAGTAATTAAAAGTGCCAGAGTTCCAAAATGGTATAAGTAATCTTCTTGGATGTTCAATTATCACATTTAATCTGATCAGAGGAACTTAAAGGAACAGAGTGGTGTTACTAACCTTGGATGTTTAATAAGCAAACTTAAAGTTCTATACTAATCTGGTCAAAGGGACTTAAAGGGACATTTTGTTTCTGGCCCTCCAAGGTTGACTAAGTCCCAGGGATCTATGGGGTATTTCCAAATGTCCTCTAACTGTGATGAGTCACCTGTCTCCTATTCAAGGAGGCCATGGAGACCCCACTATAGAGACTCAAACCAGTGACTGGTCTATAAAGAGGAGGGTCAGCACAGGAAGTTTCCTCAAAGCTTCCAATTGAAGCCATGACTGAGCAGAACCTTTTGATTTATCCTCACAAGGTAGAACTATTGAAATGAAGGCCAAAGAAGCCAGCCCTCCTCTCCCCCCAAAGCCTGAATGACCCCTGAGGATCAAATCTTCAACTGACCTTGAGAAAAAAAAAAACTTGGTTAATTTGGGCTAAGTGTATGATCTTAAACACTCAAAAGGAAAGTAAAACCAAATATTAAAGTAATCAGTATATTTCTTTTAATACCTGAGAATTATACTTCTCAGACATTATGCTTAAAATTTTATATGGGAAAAATTTCTCAATTAAAAAATGGTACTCAAATAGAGGATTTCAGATCTTGGCCTAGTTTGACACTGTAGTGCCTACCTGCACTGCAGCAAATAAAAATAAGCCTGCCATTATTCTTAGCTAAAAACTAAATGATGGCTAAATTTCTTTTATTTTCCTGTCTAAAAGCCATTTGAAAGAAACTCACAATATGATTCTAGCCATCCCAACAGCTATCAAAGTACCTGAAAAGTAGATTCTGAGTCCAACCATCATGGCCAAATGAAAAATAAGGAGGAACCTAATAGATGGATGCTTTTGGAAGCCCTCTTCAAGAAATTCTAGTTTTATTGAAAGGAGCCAGGGGTGCCCCCCCCCAAAAAAAAACCCCAAGAGACCCCCGAGGACCAGATCCTCAACTGACCTCAAGAAAACAAGAACCTTGGTTAATCTGGGCTAACTATGTAGCCTTAAGCATCCAAAAGGAAAGTAAAACCAGAAATAAATAATCAGTAAGACCAGGGAAATTGTACTTTAGATATAAAACTTGAGATCTTAATAAAAAGACAAAAAGAAAAAAGAGAGAACACTTGTTTGGCCTGTCTTTAATTCTTACTGGCAAGTGCATTAACTCTGTGGCTGCCACTGCTTTCACCACTCTTCAAAGACACGAGACACAGCTTTTTAACCTTCCAATATGGACTGAAGACTCATGTCTCTCCAAGAATCCTCCAGACCTTCAATGCTAGATGGGGACTACTGAGATACCCAGCTTGTGGACTGAGCAGCTAAGGGGATTTCAGCCTTGTCGGAGTATAGACTGCCATTGTTGGACTCCCTGGGCTGGATCAGGGAGGCCAGTGCAGGGGGATCAAGACAGGATGTGTGCTTAATGGACTTTATTTGGGGGACCATGGGAGGGAAGGACCCCAGTGTGAAACACAAGGGCAGGATTGATGGATGTTTGGGCTTGGCAAGGAGGAACCTCTAAGCCCTTCCTTAAGGAAAACATGACATCTTTTAGCAAAAAAATCCTCCAATTCAGGTGATATGGGTATATATGTATGTTTATATTTATGTATGTATATTTTTACACACCATAGTTTAGTATGCCCATTCTGCACCATTTGTCTCTCTGTAACTTAGAGCACTATAGACATTTTGTAGTCAAGCAGTGTGAACTCATCTTTTTTGATGTTTTTCAGGATACTTTTGGCTATTTGTAATATTTGTCTTCCCATGTTTTTTTTTTAAATGAATTCATTAATAGCTACTGAAACAGCCTGGTAGGATTTTATTAGAGTTTCTCTGAATCTGTACATCATTTGGGGGAGAAATAATTAAGGTCTTACTAAGATTGAGTCTTTCAAGTCATGAACATAGTAGGTTTTTTCCATTTATTTGATCTGATTGTTTTCTTTCATCAGCATTTATGTATAGTTTTCAGCATATAGGTGTGCACATACCTTGTTAAGGACACATCAAAGCACTTCGTTCTGTGGTGTGCTAGGATGCTTTCACATTCCGTGCATGTTACATCTTTTATCACCTTTTACTAGTGGTGGTCAAGCCCTATTAGGTTGTGTTTGAATCTGTGCAAATACTGGTATTGTTTTATAAAAGAAAACAAGTGCCCCTAATATTTTCAGTTTCCTAGATGTAAAGGGATGAGCCTCTATTATTTTGGGTCAGTGACTGGTCAGTGATTCTCTAAGACTGTCTTGTAAGTCTGTTCATGTTATCATTAGTAATGTGATAATGTAATGCCTGCAGAGTTTTTTGTTAGAAGGGCAGAGCATGTAACCTCTCTGTTCCTTCCTTTGTAGGTGTTGCGGTGTCTCTGGAAGTGTCAGAGAGCCCTGGCAGTATCCAGGTGGCCCGGGGCCAGACAGCCGTCCTGCCTTGCACTTTCTCCACCAGTGCTGCCCTCCTTCACCTCAATGTTATTTGGATGGTCATTCCCCTCTCTAATGCAAACCAACCTGAACAGGTACTTCTGTTCTGCTTCTAAACTGTTCATCTTTTCAGAAGAGGTAGGTAAGGAAGCATCCTGAGGACGTATTGGATTTCTAGAGTAAGGTGAGATTTTCTGCAATATGAGTCAATATTCTGAGGAGGTTATCCTCTTCTTAAAAGGCTGTTTATCATATCGTTGTTGTCATCATCATCATTGTTGTCATCATCATCATCATCATCATCATCATCAAATGCTAAGGGGATTTTTCTGAGTTTTTTAAGGAACCTGGAGTTTTAAAAAGAAAACTGACAGGAAAAACCAAGATAGCATAGGCAAGATCTAATTTTTTCAAAAAGAAATTGGTACTAACTTATGTGGATTAGAGTGTACTATTTTTTTAATTTTATTTATTTCAGTATGTGTATGNAGCTGAGAGCTGAAATTCCCTTAGATCTGCCAGTAAACTTGTCCCTAGCTGATGCTAGAGATGCCAGAACTATCCAACCCAAAGATGTCTCTAGTTTTGCTGTAGCGAGAGGCTAGGGATACTAATAAGGGAGGATCTAAGTCTAGTCCACCAAAGTTTTGTTGCCTCACAAAATTTGATTCCCTGGCAGTAGTTGAAGAAACAGAAAGAGGCCAGTGGAATTTTCCACTTTGTAAAATAACTATAGCAACCCCTCCGTAGGTTAGCAGATAACAGGAAACCATAGTCAGTTATAATTCCAGGAAGGACCACCCTGAGGGCCCTGGCCCCAAGCCACCTGGAGACCCCAGCATGCTGAGTATCACCTCATCTGCAACCAGCCAAACTCTGTAAGGATCACCCTGGGGAGCCAATAGAAAGATGCCCTGTTGCTGTTACTGTAACCTGCCCTGCTCTAAGTGTGTAAAAATTGCATGCAGAGATTGCTCGGGGTTCGCCTCTCCCCGTTGTACAGGTGAACCCTGGGGCGCCAGAAGAATAAACCTCTTGCTTTTGCATCGAGTCTTGTCTCCACATCTCTCACTTGGGGGTCTCTCACTCAGGGGTCTCTCAAAGATAAGTCTCGATTCAGGTCTTACATAGTAATCCTACAAAACCACAGAAGCTTGGATCTGATCACAGCAGATCCTTGGCATCTTGTCTCCTCACATAGAGAACTGAGGCAGGTGAGCTAGATGGACTCTTATTAAGAGCCCTTCCAAATGAAAGGTTTAAGCAAACCATCTAGAAGCGGACAGAGTGCTGAAGTAGATGGACATAGGCCTGTAGGTTCTTGCCTTTGATACCATCACTCACAACTCATGTGCACTGTAGATTCTGATACTGACAAAGTATACACAAAGGAGGCATCTCATAATCACATTATTGATACAAATATCAAAGGCCATAGCAAATCTGGGAAGAAAGCCAGGCAGCAGCACACTTCCCCTGCCATTGTCCTGCCTGTGGAATTAGAGCCAGCCAGCCAAATGGCTGGGAAGTGTGGGGAGCCACAGGGTCAAGCAGTTCACTAGCATGCTAGTGCTGTACTACACCGCTTCCTTTCCTCAACTCCCAGCAAAGCAACAGGCATGAAACTGGTTCTCATATACAGGATGCTAGAGAATTAAATACAGGCCAGGATTTACTTCTGTAAAGAACAGAAAAATGACCCAAAGGAACCAATGATTTCTCAATTTCTGCCCCTTACAGAGAATACAAATACTACCTCTTTTAGAATCTAATACACTGGCTTAATTTTCAAAATGCACCACTTTATTTTCCCTGTGAGGCAGCCACACATTATAAACAAGCACACTGACAGTCACATGATTTCTTTAGTAAGTTCCAAGGCAGCCTCCAGCTCTCCTGGAACGTGGAGCCAGGAGTCCTGAGGTTTCAAATATTAAAGCTTTTGCCACAGCCACAAGTTCATTTGATGTTTGGGTTACTGAAGACAAACTCACTGGATAATTTGTCTTTGACATAGTCCATTTCCGTTCCTAAGAGTGTTAGCTGTGCTTTCTTTTCGCTGAATACTCCATTTGAATACTCCAGGGTCTAAGAAAGGCCATTACAGCCTCTGGTTCATACATCAACTTTCAAACCTACCTCCAAGGTAGAGCACTTGTCTAGCATGAATGAAGCCTTAAGTTGAATCCTTAGCAATGTTCAGGCTTATCTTTAAGAAGCCTTTTTTTTTTTTTTTAATTTTATTTATTTATTTTTTTATGTGCGCGAATGTACTGTTGTACTGTCTGCATGTAGGTTTGTGCACCTGTGTCATGCAATGCTGTGGAGGTCAGAAGGTGTCGGATTCCCCTGGAACTGGAGTTAAGGACGGTTCTCAGCCCCCATGTGGGTACTGGGGATCGAACCCGGGTCCTCTGTAAGAGCAGTTGGTGCTCTTAACTGCTAGCTCATCTCTCCAGCCCCTGAAGAAGCTGTTTTATTTTGTTTACAGCCAAAGCTGTCAGGGTGAGGGCGGCCTGCGTGGACTGCAGCTTCCTCTTGCTCACAGCCGGCACCTTGGCCCTGACCAACAAAGCCTACACGTCTGCTGGCCTCCGAGCCCCTCAGCCTCTCTCCATGGACAAGGCAGGCATTTGACACCACAGCCTCCGGCCTCAAATTTCTTTTAAAAGACATTTCAATTTAAACTATGTATATTTTGATTATAATGTTAAATTGAAGAATGGCTTACCTTACTCCAAGCATAGTTCCAGCTGACATAACTGTTGCCTCCCAGAAGATCCTTGAGCCATGTAACTGGGCTTTGATAAATCTGACCATTTTCTATCCTAATTTTACCATTTAATAAAATACTGGCTTTGTGGGTAGTCTCCTGAAATGAAAATAAAAATTAAGATAAAAAAATTGCTGGTTTTGGTCATAATAAATAAAAGAGACCAGATTTACTCTAACATCTGACAAAACTAAAAAAAAAAAAAAAAGCACGAAAATATACAAAAAAAAATGATTCGCTTGCATGACATGGGTGCACAGACCTACATGCAGACAGTACATTCATACACATACAAAAAAATAAATAGAAAAAAGAAAAAAAATGATTTGCAAGATGCATAAAAAGGACTGTGAGCCCTGAGATCAGAATGTAATGAGGTGAGCCCTATAGCTTTGTCAGCTACTGCTCTGAGTTCAGGTCAGAGTGCAGGGACAGGGAATTCAGAAAAAGCCTACGAACTCCCTGAGTTGAAGAGGGAAGAGCTCAGAGAGACAAAGATCAGTAAGATAACATACAGAACTGCTGGGTGTGGTGGTACACTCCTTTAATCCTAGCACTCAGGAGGCAGAGGCAGGCGGATCTCTCCTGAGAGTTCAAGGCCAGCCTGGTCTACAGAGCGAGCTCCAGGACAGCTGGGCCTACAGGGAGACCCTGTGTGGAAAAGACAAAAAAAAAAAGATAACATACAGAAGAAGCAAGAAATAAAAAAGAAATCTTTAGCTCTCCAGAGGGTCTTCCTGAGTAGTAATCAATGCTTATCCGAGAGCAAATTATCAAATTGGAGAATGAGACTAGGTTAGAGATAATGATACCTAGAAATCACATAAGACAGAGAATAGTGCTTTTCTTTATGCCAAACTAGAAAAACCTCAAAGACTGATGAATCATCAGTACAGTGCATCACAGAGTCTTACCTCAGTAGGAGAAAGTAATTAGCCCTAGGCTTGACCCTGCCTTAATGTTGAAAAGACTCTAAAGGTCAAACAGTTTCCAAGTAACTATATTATGGAACAAATTTTCCCAAATAATTATAAGAAAGCAAAGATACCCAGCATTTACAAGGCAAATTTCAGAGTGAGATCCAACAAAAATTAAGTCCAACATAACTGTGAAAATTTTATATAACTATATTAAAAGGCAGGTACTGTCAGACTGGATCAAATTAACAAGATCCAACTCTTTAATGCATATAGGAGACAAACTGTACAAAAAAGACCAAATTGAAAATGAAAAGATGGAAAAGCATTTCATATAAACAGTGACCATAAGAAAACTGGAATGCCTGTCCTAATATTAGACAGACTTAAAACCAGAAATCGTTACTAGAAATAAAGAGACATTA
Organism: Rhizomys pruinosus; assembly: GCA_009823505.1. NCBI lineage: Eukaryota > Metazoa > Chordata > Mammalia > Rodentia > Spalacidae > Rhizomys > Rhizomys pruinosus. Next base: position 6,064,750 of record VZQC01014413.1, on the reverse strand, counting down.
TATAATACTAAGAGAGTCAATATATCAGGTAAATGTAACAATTATAGACACATATCTACTTAAAACCCAAAAGAGCACAACAAATTAACAAAAGCAAAATTAAAATTAAGTAAAAATTAATGGAAGTTAGGGGAAAAACAAACTAACAATAATAGGCTGGAGATTTCAATATCCTACTTTTTTTTGTCTTTTTTTTTTTTTTTTTTTTTTTTTGACAGGGTCTCCCTGTAGCTCCGGCTGTCCTGGAACTCACTCTGTAGACCAGGCTAGCCTTGAACTCACAAAGATCCACCTGCCTCTGCCTCCCAAGTGCTAGGATTAAAGGCATGCACCACCACACCTGGCTCTCAATATCCTACTTTTAACAAAGGAGAAAACAAACTAACAATAATAGGTTGGAGATTTCATTATCCTGCTTTTAACACAGAGGTGTAAAGATTAAACAGGCAGAAGATCAACAGGGAAAGGCAAGACTCGAACACTATAAACTTAAACACTACACTTAACAGAAATCTCTACTTAAACAGGCCATATGTATATACCTATAATTCCATCATATTGGGAGGCTATAAAGGAAGATGGCAATTTTGAGGCTAACCTGGGCTAACACAGCAAGACCTTGTCTTAAAAACACCAAAGGCTGGAGAGATGGCCTAGCGGTTAAGAGAGCCGACCGCTCTTGCAGAGGACCCGGGTTCGATCCCCAGCACCCATATGGCGGCCGAAAACCGTCTGAGACTCCAATTCCAGGAGAACTCCAGTTCCAGGGGAATCCGAGACCCTCTTCTGACCTCCGCGGCATTGCACGACACGGGTGCACAGACTTGCATGCAGACAGTGCATTCATACACATACAGAAATAAATAAAAATTAAAAAAAAAAAACACCAAAGGCTGGGGATGTAGTTCAGTGGCAGAGTATTTACCTAGTAAGTGCAAAGCTCTGAGTTCAATCCTAAGCAAAATTTCATTTAACAACAGAATATTTATTCTTCTCAACTGCACCAGGAGAGGCAATTGCTAGGTAAGCCAAAAAATAAACCTCAAAAGGCTTAAAAGAATGAGATAACCACACAGACTAAAATGAGAAATTAGTAACAAAAAATTGAAAGCTTACCATCATATGAAAATTAAGCAACCCACTCCTAAATATGTACTGGATAAAAGAAATAACCAAAAGGCAAATCAGAAAATACTTTGAAAGGTTGGGAATATAGTTCAGTGGGTAAAGTGCTTGCTGAATAAGCATAAGGACCCCCAGCATCCATGTAAAAGTAGATCATAACTGTAATCCCAGTACTGAGGTGGGGCAAGTGGATTTTAGGGGCTCTCTGGCTGGCCAGCCTAGTGGAAACATTAAGCTCCACCTTCAGTCAGAGATCCTGTCTGAACAAAACAAGGTGGATGGCAATAAGGAAAACATCTGACATTGACTCTTGTATCAATTGGCGCACCTGCACAAATATGTGCATACCTGCAGGACCCCCCCCCAAAGAAAATACTTTAAAATGAATGAAAATATAGAACATATTGAAGTGTAGGGGATGCAGCAAAAACAATGGGCTAAGGAAATTTTATTTATTTGGCTTTTTGAGACAGGGTCTCAATATGCAGCACAGGTGGCTGGCCTTTAACATACCAACCTCTTGCCTCAGCCTGCCAAGTACTGGGATTACAGACATGCACCACCACAGCCAGCTCTAGAGGGATATTTACAGCTTTAAAAATAATACTGTTGGGCTGGAGAGATGGCCTAGCGGTTGGGAACACCGGCTGCTCTTGCGGAGGTCCTGGGTTCGATCCCCAGCATCCACATGGCGGCTGAGAACCACCTTTGACTCCAGTTCCAGGGGAATCTGACACCCTCTTCTGACCTCTGACACCCTCTTCTGACTTCCGCTGCATTGCACGACACAGGTGCACAGACCTACATGCAGACGGTACATTCATATACATAGAAAATAAATAAAATTTAAAAAATACTGTTAAAGAAAATCTCAATTCAATGACAACCTTTGATTTAAAACACTGGGAAAAAAACAAAGCAGAAGGAAACTAATAACAAAGAAACAAGCAATAAATAATAGAACAAAAATAACAGATTATTTGAATGGATAAAGAAAAAAAATACATCTATTTGCTGTCTACAAGAAACTCATGTTACTTCCAAGGATAGGCACCATCTTAGGGTGAAAGGCTGGAAAGAAATACTCAAAGAAAATGACACTAAAAAACAAGCAGGCAGGCTGGAGAGATGGCCTAGTGGTTAAGAGTACCGACTGCTCTTGTAGAGGACCCGGGTTTGATCCCCAGCACCCACATGGCGGCTGAGAACCGTCTTTAACTCCAGTTCCAGGGGAATCCGAGATCCTCTCTGACCTCCGTGGCATCGCACGACACGGGTGCACAAACCTACATGCAGACAGTACATTCATACACATAAAAATAAATAAATAAAATAAAATAAAATAAAAAAACAAGGAGTTGCTTCTCCAATAACTGACAAAATAGACCTCAATGTAAGATTAATCAGAAGAGATAAAGAAGACATAACAATTAGGAACATATATCCACCAAACTCTGGTGCACCCAATTTCATTAAAAAAGCACTATTGCAGGCTGGAGACATGGCTTAGCGATTAAGAGCTCAGACTGCTCTTGCAGAGGACCTGGGTTTGATCCCCAGCACCCACATGGCAGATGAAAACCGTCTTTAACTCCAGTTCCAGGGGAATCCGACACCCTCCTCTAATCTCCTCGGCATTGCACAACATGGGTGCACCAACCTACATGCAGACAGTACATTCATACACACAACAAAATAAATAAAACTTTTTAAAAAGTACTATTGCAAAACACATTTAACTCAAACTCAATAATAGTGACATCAATACCCCACTCAAATAGACAGGTCATCTGGACAAAAAATAAACAAAGAAGCATTTGAATTAATGCTTCATTTGAATTAAATATCATACATCAAATGGACCTAACAGACAACTACAGAATATTCTACCCAAGTACCAAAGAATACATATTCTACTAGTAGCCCATGGAAGTTTCTCTAAAATAGACCCATACTGGAGCACAAAACAAACCTCAATAAACACAAAAATTGAAATATTTCCATGTATTCTATTGGACCACAATACAATAAAACTTGAAATTAATGGGGCTGGAGAGATGGCCTAGTGGTTAAGAGCACCGACTGCTCTTGCAGAGGACTTGGGTTCGATCCCCAGCACCCACATGGCAGCTAAGAACCGTCTGTAACTCCAATTCCAGGAGAACTCCAGTTCCAGGGGAGTCCAACACCCTCTTCTGACCTCCGCGGCATTGCATGACACAGGTGCACAAACCTGCATGCAGACAGTACATTCATACACATACAAAAAATAAATTAAAAAAATAACAAAACTTTAAATTAACAAGAAGAAAAGCTCTAGTAACTCCACAAACTCATGGAGATTAAATAACATACTCCTAAATGATGAATGGGTCAAAAAAGAAATCAAGAAAGAAATTAAAGTATCCCTTGAGCTAAATGAAAATGGTAATGATAATACAAGAGCTGGAGACATGGCTGAGTGGTTAAGAACACCAGTTGCTCTTGCAGAAGACTGAGGTTCTAATTCCAGCACCCACATGGTGGCTAACAACTTTCCATAACTCCAGTTCCAGGGGAATCTGACTTATAATTAAAGCCAACATCATTCTAAATGAAGAAAAATTTGAAGCATTCCCATTCAAATCAGGAACCAGACAAGTCTGTGTACTATCTCCATCCCTTTTCAACATAGTGCTTGAAACTCTTGCTAGAGCAATAAGAGAAGAAAATTAAAGAAAGTACTAACTGGAAAAACCAAAGGTCAAATTATCCTTATTTGCAGATCATATGATGTTATACACAAGATCTCAAAAATTCCAACAGAGAACTTCTAGAAATGATCAGCCGGGCGTGGTGGTGCACACCTCTAATCCCAGCACTTGGGAGGCAAAGGCAGGCAGATCTTTGTGAGTTCAAGGCTAGCCCGGTCTACAGAGTGAGTTCTAGGACAGCTGGGGCTACAGGGAGACCCTGTCTCAAAAGACTAAAAAAAAAGATCAATACTTTCAGGAAGATGATAGGATATAAAACCACCTTACCAATAATTAAAATACAAAATCAACTATACCAATAACAAGCAGTCAAAGAGATCCTGAAAACCCACCCATTCACAATAGCCTTGAAATAATAAAATATCTAGGAATAAACCTAACCAAAGACATTAAAGATCTCTACAATGAAAAATTTTAAACTTTTAAAAGAATATATTATTTTTTTAAAACTTTTAAAAAATTTATTTATTTTTGTATGTGTATGAATGTACTGTCTGCATGCAGGTTTGTACACCCATGTTGTGCAATGCTGCAGAGGTCAGAAGAGGGTGTTGGATTCCCCTGGAACTGGAGTTAAAGATGGTTCTCAGCTGCCATGTGGATGCTGGGGATTGAACCCGGGTCCTCTGCAAGAGCAGTCAGCGCTCTTAACTGCTAGGCCATCTCTCCAGCACCCTATTATAATAATAATAATAATAATAATTATTACTACTACTACTACTTTAATTTTATGTGTATGAGTGTATTGCCTGTATGTATTTAAATACACCTGTGTCATGCAATGTATATGGAGGTCAGAACAGGACATCAGATTCCCCTGGAATTGGAGTTAGAAATGGTTGGGTCTTCTGCAAGAGCAGCCAGTGCTCTTCTCAGCCACTGATCCAGTCCCTAAATTTTAAATCTCTGAAGAGAGAGACTGAGGAAGACATAAAGATTTCCATGCTCATGGATTGGTAGAATTAATATTGCAAAAATGACCGTCCTAGAAAAGCACTTTATAAATTCAGTGCATTCCCAATCAAAATTCTCATGACATTCTTCAGAGACAGAAAAAAAATCCTAAAATTAATATGGAATCACAAAAGACCCTGGATACCCCAAGAAATCCTGAGCACAAAGAACAATTCTTAGGGGATTGCCATACCAAATCTCAAAATACATTATAGAGCTATAGTCATAAAACAGCACAGTATTGGCACACGAACAGACACGTAACTTAATGAAACAAAATAGAAGACTCAAATATGAGTGGACACAATTTCAGCCACCTGATATTTGACTATGGTACCAAGAACACACCCTGGAGGAAAGATAGCATCTTCAATAAATAAATGGTGCTGGGAAAACCAGATCTCTATGTGTGGAAGAATGAAATGACACCTCACCCAATGAATCAAAGACCTCAATGTGAAACTTGAAACTCTGAAATTATTAGAAGAAAAGATAGGCAGTACTCTATAAGATAAAGGTGTAGGGAAGGATTTTATAAGCCAGGCATCAGTTGCTCAGATTAAGGTCAACAATTGACAAGTGAGACCTCATTTAACCAAAAGGCTTCTGTACAACAAAGGAAACCACAAATTGAGTGAAGAATAATTCCACAGAATGGGAGAAAATATTCACCAACTACATATCCAACAGATGATTAATATCCAGTATACAGAAGGAACTCAAAAGCAGAGTAAAAAAGACCTAATTAAAAGATGGTTTATGCATCTGAACAGAGAATTATCAAAAGAAATAAAAATGGCTAAGAAACACCTTAAAAATCCAAACATTCTTATTAATCAGGGAAATGAAAGTTGAGGTACTTTAAGATTTCATCTTACCCCAGTCAAAATGGCTAAGATCAAGAGAACAAATGCTGCATAGCCATGTTTATTGCAGCTCTCTTCACAATAGCAAAGAGCTGGAACCAACACAAGTGCCCCTTAACTGACGAGTGGATAGAGAAAATGTGGTACATCTACACAATGGAGTTCTATGCAGCCGTAAAGAAAGGTGACATCATGAACTTTGCAGGTAAATGGATGGAACTAGAAAATATTATGTTAAGTGAAGTAACACAGTCCCCCAAAACAAACAACAAATGGTATCCCTCATCTGTGGATGCTAGCACCAAGTACCTAGTTGTAAGGCAAATTGAGCAACATTAATATTATATTCCTTGTTATCAGAAAGCAGCTGTGCTCTTATATTGTGAATCCCTAGACAGGTTCTAGAATTAACCTATCATTTATTTTCAGACTTTGGATTTTTGGTATATGATAGTGGGTATGTATGCATACTTTAGAGAAATATAAAATCAAAATGGAAAAATGCAAATCAAGAAATATGACATGGAAATAACTGTATGTACAGTTTGTTTTCAGAAGACATAATTTTAGTATAGGTGTGGTGTATCAGGCTGGTGTAACAGCCTCTCTGGGTGCTTAATGACCATACTTAATGCCCATACTAATTTGGCCGAGGGACCTAAGGGATAACTTTGCTCCTTGACCTCAGAGGTCAACTAAGTCCCAGGGGACTATGCATGGGGGCATCTCTTGAAATGTCCTGCAAATGTGAGTCACTAGTCTTCCTGTGTAAGGAGGTCTTGGGAGATCCACTAATGGTAGTTCAGCCAGTGTCCAGTCTATAAAGAGGAAAGTCTGCTCATACTTCAAAAAGGGAAGCCTGGTCTAGCAAGACCTGACTTTATCCTCCAGTGGATGGAACTGGTAAATGAAAAGCCAAAAGGAGCCAAGGGCTCCCTCCCCCCACCCAAAAACAACAACAACAACAACAAAAACCCAAGTGACCCCTGAGGACCAGATCCTCAACTGACCTTGAGAAAACAAAAACCTTGGCTAATCTGGGTTAACTGTGTGGCATTAAGCATGCAAAAGGAAAGTAAAACCAGAAATAAATAATCAGTAGAGCCTGAGAAATTGTACTTCAGATATAAAACTTGAGATCTTAGTAAAAAGACAAAAAGAAGAAGAAAAAAGAAAGAGCACTGTTTTGCCTGTCTTCAATTCTTACTGGCAAGTGCATCTATTCTGTGGCTGCCACTGCTTTTGGCATCCTTTGAAGACATGAGACACAGCTTTTTTTTTTTTAAATTAATTAATTAATTAATTATTTATTTATTTTATGTGTATGAATGTACTGTCTGCATGTAGGTTTGTGCACCAGTGTCGTGCAATGCCTTGGAAGTCAGAGAGGGTCTCAGATACCCCTGGAACTGGAGTTCTCCTGGAATTGGAGTTACAGACAGTTCTCAGCCTCCATGTGGGTGCTGGGGATCGAACCTGGGTCCTCTGCAAGAGCAGTCGGTGCTCTTAACTGCTAGGCCATCTCTCCAGCCCCCGAGACACAGCTTTTTAACCCTCCAATATGGACTGAAGACTCATGTCTCTCCAAGAATCCTCCAGATCTTCAATGTCAGATGGGGACTGCTGAGACATCCAGCTTGTGGACTGAGCAGCTACTGGGGTTTCAGCCTCTTCAGACTGCCATTGTTGGACTACCCACGCTATATCATGGAGACCAGTACAGAAAGATCAGGACAGGACACAGTGCTTACTGGACCTCATTTGGGTGACCATGGGAAGGAAAGACCCCAGTGTGGAGCACAGGGCAGAACTGATGGTTGTTTGGGCTTGCCAAGGAGGAGACTTCAAACACTTCCTTAAGGAAAAGATGACATCTTTTAGCAAAATAATAATAATGATAATAATAATAATAATAATGGTAATAAAAGAAAATCCTCCAATTGAGGTGATATGTATATGTCTGTATGTGTGTATGTATGTATGTATGTATATATTTATATATATGTGCAATGCAAGTTAGAGAGAATAACAACAAAAGAACTAGAAAAAAACTGATTGAAACAGTGAAGTTCTCCTCAAAACAATAAGCCTCTGCTTTGAAAAAACCTCTGGAAAGACTCAGAAAAAGATGCCACACATGTATGGCAGAGTGCATGAACTCAGGTGGGGTGGGGGGCATGGAAAAGGAAATGACTCTAAATTGGATTGAGAAATGATGTATAATGTATGAAAAAGTTTAATAACAATAAAGAATATATTTAAAAAGAAGAGAACAAATGCCACCAAATGCTGTCAAGGATGCAGGGAAAGGGAAAACCTCATTCACAGCTAGTGTGATTTCAAACTGGTATAATCACTATGGAAATCAGAGTGTGAGAACTCTTAAAAAACTAAAAATAAATCCACATATGATCTGGTTATATCACTCCTTGGTATATAATCAGAGGACTCATCCTATTACAGAGATATTTGTGCAGCCACTTTTGTTGCTGGTCTTTTCACAATAGATAAGAAATGGAAGCTAGAGATGGTGGGGCACGCCTTTAATCCTAGCACTTGGGAGGCAGAGGCAGGTGGATCTTTGTGAATTCAAGGCCAGCCTGGTCTACAGAGTGAGTTCCAGGACAGATGGGGCTACAGGGAGACCCTGTCTGAAAAGACCAAAAAAAAAAAAGAAATGGAAACAACCTAAATGTCTCTCAACTGATAATGAAAATGTACATTTACACAATGGAGATCTACTCAACAACAAAGACAAATGAAATAATTTAATCTACAGGTAAATGGATAGAACCAGAATTTGTTATACTAAGTGAAGTTACATAGACTCAGAAACACAAGACCTGTGTTCTCTCTCATTTGTGGATATCAGCTCCAAATCCTTAGATGTGAATATATATCCTGATATAACCACAGAACCATGAAAACGGAAAGAAACATGGGGTAAAAGGGAAGAACAGGATCGAGAGAGGGGCCTTATCAAGGGGTAAATGGAGAAAGGGGGATGTTTAACTAAGAAGGGAAGTGGGAGAGTTTTTACAAGGAACTATCAGAGTAATGGGGGAAAAGGAGCTTGACACAGTAGGATAGAATGAGATGGGCATTATCAAAGGGTAAATGGAGAAAATGGAGGTACTTTAACTGGGGAAGGAAGAGGATTTGACAGGAAGAGAGAGAGAAAGGAGAGATAATGCTTAGGTACTATAAAAAAAGGATAAATATATTAGTACAAACCCTACTGAAAAATACATACACACTTCATATATATTCATTATATTTGCATGTGTATAGCTGAAGGGTATATAACAAGAAATACAGTGCCAGGCAGCAAAAACCTCCATTAGAGGAGTTGTTGGTCAATGCAGTGCAAGAAACTCCCAAAATAACACAGACTATTGCCACAGCTCTTGGTTGCCTCCCAGAAATTGAAGGTAAGACTTTGGACACAGGACTTGGCACAATGGATCTGGAACTGACCTGGAAACCTCCTCTTGAAGACTATCTCTCATAGTATCAGAGGATACTATGCAAACAGATAAGGGAGAAAAACCAATCAATGATCCAATCCAGCTGCCAGCTGTAAAGTTGAATAACCACAATAATGACTGGGCCAGCAAACTCTCTCATTGGTGCAGTAGTGGCACTTTTGTCTTGGGGGTAATCGACAACTATCTAATTAGACTTAAAGCCAATTGAATGGGAGGGGACTCATGTGTGGCACTGTAAACATTGCCAAATACACATGGCTAGAGAAGTCATAGATAGAAAAACTTGTCTGTTACATACCTACACAAATGTAATTTCTTACTATATGCTAAATATGGATCCTTATAGTTACAGACAAGTATACCTCTCATCACTCATGAAAGGTGCTTCTTTTTGCAATAGATGTTGACTATTACATAGTTCCACAACTGGTCAATCACAGATAAATCTGTGAGATGCTTAGCGCTAAGTGACACATCTACAATGCAACCTCTACACCTAAGCCTCAGGGAACACAGCAGAACAGGAAGAGAGAATATTAATGCATCTCTCAACTCTCACCAGAGAAGCTTCCTCATGCAATAGATGGTGATTAACACAGAAAGCCATAGCTGGCCAAAATGCACAGAATAAGAGATTGCGAAGTACAATTCCATGGATAGAATACCCATATCCAGGGGCTGGAGGGATGGCCTAGCGGTTAAGAGCACTGACTGCTCTTGCAGAGGACCTGGGTTCGATCCCCAGCACCCACATGGCGGCTGACAACCGTCTGTAACTCCAGTTCCAGGAGATCTCCAGTTCCAGGGGAATCTGACGCCCTCTTCTGACCTCAGCGGCATTGCACGACACGGGTGCACAGACCTACATGCAGACAGTACATTCATACACATAAATAAATTAATTAAAAAAAAGAATACCTATATCAAATCTCTGCCACCCAAGGCTCAGGGCCCATTGTGAAAGAAGGGGAAGAAAGAGTGTAAGAGTGTGTGGGGGGAGGAGATGGATGACTAAAGGAAACAGAGTTTTCCAGACAGCTGGGAAGAAGTTCCTTATATGAACTTACAGCAATGACAACAGCATTCACAAGACCCATGCAAGCTCAAGCCAGATAAAATCCCAGTATATAAGTGGGGAAGTTAGTAAGAAGACTCAGCCTTGGCTGAGGAACTATTGACAATGATAACCACTGGGAGAGGGAGAGTTGGTTTTCTTTAAGGGTGTGATCCTAGATAGGTTAACCAAGCTCACTGGTTGTTTGTAAAATAAATGGATATTTATTGGTTGTGGTCAGATGCATATACATATATATCAAAACTTGCCAAACACTACACCTTGAATATATGTTTATACTATATATAAGAATATATATGCCATATTCATATATATAGTATAATGTATGCCAATTATACCCCAATAAAGATGTCAAAAAAGAAAAAATGGATAAGTTTATGAAAAACTCTACTGAAGTTTTATTAAGCTGATCCAGAGAAACAGCCACATGTCAAAATTTGAGCTAATGTAACTAATCTGCTAACATTTGTGATGCTCTGGCTAATTTAAGGTAGGTTCTACTAAGAACAACAAATTGGTTGACAGGCAAGCAAACTGGAATATTGAAGGATATGAAATCAAACAACTAATTTGATCATAGATAGAACTATACATTGGGGGGGCTGGAGAGATGGCCTAGCGGTTAAGAGCGCTGACCGCTCTTACAGAGGACCCGGGTTCGATCCCCAGCACCCACATGGCGGGCGAGAACCGTCTGAAACTCCAATTCCAGGAGAACTCCAGTTCCAGGGGAATCTGACACCTTCTTCTGACCTCCGCGGCATTGCACGACACGGGTGCACAAACTTGCATGCAGACAGTACATTCATACACATACGGAAATAAATAAAATAAAAAAAAATTTTTTTTAAAGAACTATACTTTGGAACTCTAAAGTTTAATTATTTTGTTCTTAACTTGTAAGTAAATTAGCTTCTTAAGTAGGAATAGCCACACTATCCAGAAATAAGAGAGTAGGAAACAGGTCATTGAAATTAAATTCTGGTTAGGCTATGCTGATTTCTGATAGATTAGTCCATAAGGAAAGAAACCAGTTCAAGGAATCTGTAATCTTTATTACTCTAAGTTTCTTTTTCAAAAGTGAATCTGAGAAGAGAGGAAGTTTTTTTTGGTCTTTTCGAGACAGGGTCTCCCTGTAGCCCCAGCTGTCCTGGAATTCACTTTGTAGACCAGGCTGGCCTTGAACTCAGAAATCTCCGCCTGCCTCTGCCTCTCAAGTGCTAGGATTAAAGGCGTGCGCCACCACACCCAGGTTGAAAGGAAGATTTTTTTTGAGACAGGGTCTCACTATGTAAGGTATCAAATTGAAGACCTCCCCCTTCTCCTGCTTCTCCTCCTCCTTCTCCTCCTCCTATCATCTTCTTTCTCCACCTCCTAATCCTATTCCACCTCATTGTTGTGATCCTCTCATGCACATCCTCCCTCTTAACATCATCCTTCTTATCCTTTCCATCATCATCATTCTCATCCTGGAGGAGGTATTTTTTATTTATGTTTTTTAGGAAGTATTTTTTAACAGCCATATCTAGCAGACTCTTTTTTCATCCTCCTTATTTATTTATTATTTTTATGTGTGTGAGTGTATTGTCTGCATGTAGGTTGGTGCACCTGTGTCATGCAATGCCACGGAGGTCAGAAGAGGGTGTCGAATTCCCCTGGAACTGGGGTTAAAGACAGTTCTTAGCTGCCATGTGGGTGCTGGGAATTGAACCGGGTCCTCTGCAAGAGTAGTCAGTGCTCTTAACCGCTGAGCCATCTCTCCAGCCCAATCCTCCATTTTTAAAGCACATGTGAAATTGTTTTAACCAAGTCAGATTTACTGAAACTCTATGTCTGGTTCTAAGTTTAGCTTCTATGGAAGACTAATTACTACTTAGCCTACAGGAAATGATTCAGTATTATACAGGTAGCTCTTGAAATTTTGCAACTGACAGCTCCAATTTCTTATTTTTTTTTTTTAATGTGTATGAGTGTACTGTCTGCATGTTGGTTTTGTGTACCATTGTTGTGCAGTGCTGTGGAGGTCAGAAGAGGGTGTCAGATTCCCCTGGAACTGGAATTAAAGATGGTTCTCAGCCGCCATGTGGGTGCTGGGGATCGAACCCGGGTCCTCTGCAAGAGCAGTCGGTGCTCTTAACCACTAGGCCATCTCTCCAGCCCCCCCAATTTCTTATTTTTATATTGCTTTTAAATCCTTCCTGATACAGTATAATCAACCAATTCTGGTTGAGAACCCAAAGATGTTTATGGCTAAAATCTATCAGAGCAATTCCAAAAGTCATGGTTTTTCTTGCTAAGAGCATAACGGTTATAGCTTAGTGTGGTGGCATATGTTTTTAACCCATGACTCCAGAAGCAGAGGTAGGAAGTGGATCTCTGTGAATTCCAGGCCAGCTTGGTCTGTATAGCAAGTCCCAGGCCAGAGAGGCCTACATAGTGAGAAGCTGTTTCAAAAACAACAACCCCCTTGAAACAAACAACCCAAAACAGAATAAAATGGTTGTGTCCTTCCATTTAGAAAGCTCAGCCAAATCCCATTCCCTATAGGCCTACATTATTCTAACTGAACATTTACTTATAAAATCTGTAAGACTTTTAATGTATATTTTTATTGAATTAAGACTTCTTAATCATGTTTATATCCCCTCCCCATCTGTACTCTCTCCACCCCCCTCCAGATTTCATGCATTCTGTCATACATGTTAAGCCGTATCCAGTCAAGATATTGTACCCTGATGTCCCTCAGTACAAGATCATCCACTGGGGTCTAGTCAGTCTATCTAGAGTCTCTCTCTTAAAAAGATCAACTCTCCCTCACTCAGCAGTAATCAGCTAAAATTTGCAAGATTTTAGAGAAAAAAAATAGTTGTATACCTGTGTTTTAAATTCCAGAATGTTATTTCCTGGATTAATTCTTCCAAGTAATATCAAGTCTTTCAACTGCATACTTTTCTTTTTAGGAGCTGTACTGTAGTTTAAAGGCTTTGTAATAGAATGTTGATGGACAGACTTAGAAGAAGAGGTCTGAATGCTATCTGCCTGCAAAACAGCAGAAGCTGTTTTTTTAAGACCAGGCTTTGCCTGACGTGCAGTATTGATGCCTAAGACACTAATCTCTTGATGTGCCAGTGGTTCATATGACTTCTCAATTGGTTGCTGGGAAGTTCTTTTCTTGTTTCTTCTTTTGGGGTCACAATGGGAGGGGTCCTGATTGCAAGTAACAGTTGATGGACAGCTATCATTTTGGGAAAATATACTTTTGCCTTCAGAAATATTAATTGTGCCAGTTACTGAAGGAGTACTATCAAATCCATGTCCTTTGGCCATAGTTTCTGTAACAACATTTTCTTCTTGTGAATATTCTGCTTGATCAATAAAAGAAATAGGTTGGGAAGATAATTTCATCTTCTTGGTACTATCAGAGTGCCTAGATTTCAATAACCCATCCAAGGTACAATCCTGGATATTTAGTTCAGAATTCATCTCATTTCTAGAGAATTCTTCTTTTCTCATTGTCTCTGAGTTTAGACAAGTGTTAGTATTTTGGCTGTCATTCCATATTTCTAGAGACAATGGTATTTCTTGCATGCTTCTACAAGCAAGGCTGATAGGAGAAAGTGAGCTTGATTGAGGATGCACTGAATTTTCTAGACTAGTAAGCTGCTGGTCATTCTTTTCACTGGAGATGACTGAACTACATGGCAATTTCCTTAAACTAGGACTAGAAAATGCTGTGGTATTCTTATAATTTTGAATTTTCAATCTTATTTTTTTCTGTTTCTTTGCCACAACTAAAAGGCTCTTCTGTCTTCTGGCCAAGTTGGCTAGTTGTTCTCTCAGGGACCCATGCTTAAATGACTCCACGGATACCCTAGAGGGAAAAAAAAAAATACAGTATAAAACTTGCTTTAGCAAACATTTAGGCATAAAAGATTCTCTCTCAATTTTAATCAGCTTAAAGCACACAAAACTTTATCTTTGCAATATATTTTCCTTTGCAAGGAATCTAACACTTATTTGAGCTTGCTTTTTAATTTTTTTAATAAATTTTATTTATTTTCGTATGTGTATGAATGTACTGTCTGCATGCAGGTTTGTGCACCCGTGTCGTGCAATGCCACGGAGGTCAGAAGAGGGTGTCGGATTCCCCTGGAACTATAGTTCTCCTGGAATCGTAGTTACAGATGGTTCTTAGCTGCCATGTGGGTGCTGGGGATCGAACCCGGGTCCTCTGCAAGAGCAGTTGGCGCTCTTAACCGCTAGGCCATCTCTCCAGACCCCTGCTTTTTAATTTTTAAGAATAAAACATTTACTAGTTGTGAGTCAACTCTAAAAGGGAAACAAAGCTTGCATAATCTATCCGTAGCCATTGGCTAGAAGATAACAATTAGTGGCTGAATAAGACTGTTATTACTTAACTTTCAGATTTGCTTAGCTGTTTAAAGTAGAAATGATTAGAAATTAATATTTAGAAATAAGTTCCACTCAAGTCCCCTTAGTAAATTATTTCGTGAATATTCATACTTCAAATAGACCTGAGAGATGTAGTCAGATCATTAAATGCTATATTTTGTATTTTTTTAAAAATTTTTTAAAATTTTATTTATTTCTGTATGTGTATGAATGTACTGTCTGCATGCAAGTTTGTGCACCCATGTCGTGCAAAGCCACGGAGGTCAGAAGAGGGTGTTAGATTCCCCTGGAACTGGAGTTCTCCTGGAATTGGAGTTTCAGACGGTTCTCAGCCGCCATGTGGGTGCTGGGGATTGAACCCAAGTCCTCTGTAAGAGCGGTCGGTGCTCTTAACCACTAGGCCATCTCTCCAGCCCCTATACTGAGATACTTTCAAGTTGACAAGGACTTCCCAGACAAGCATTGTTCTAGGCACCTTCACCTCCAAATTTTCAGTCTTTAGGACTAAGGAAGAGGAAACAGCTCATTATACCTCCATGTGTCTGTCCTTTGGCTAAGCATACCTGTCCCACATAGACCTTCTGGGTCTTGAACCTTGTTGTGTTCAATGGCTCTCAAACATTTTGGCCTTAGGGCCTATATATACTCTTGAGGATCCCAAACACCTTTAATTTATAAATATATCTATTAATATTTATTATTTTATAACAGAACAGAACATACTAAGAATATATAAATAGACATTTTACTAGCCATCAGGTAGGTAGCTTCTGGAGAATTCTACTGTATACTCATGAGTGAATAAGAACAATAAGTTATTTTTTAATATTTTAATTATTTTTATGTGTATGAGTGTATTGCCTGTGTGTATGTAAGGGCACCCATATTGTACAATGCCTGTGGAGGCCAGATCCCCTGGAATTGGAGTTACAGATGGTTGTTAGCCACTATGTGGGTGCTAGGAATTGAACCCTGGTCTTCTGCAAGAACAGTCAGTGCTCTTACCTGCTGAGCCCTTCCTCCAGCCCCAGAACAAATAACTTCTTAGTGTTATAAAATTAGCTTTGACTTCACATAAACTAGCCTCAGAGATCCATGGGGTGGGCTGACTCTAGACTGTATTTTAATAGTTGCTATTTTGGGTTGGGCTTGGTGGTGCATATCTTTAATCCTAGCATTTGGGAACCAGAGGCAGGCAGATCTCTGTGAGTTCAAGGCTAGCGT
The DNA here is from genome assembly GCA_009823505.1 of Rhizomys pruinosus. Classification (NCBI taxonomy): domain Eukaryota; kingdom Metazoa; phylum Chordata; class Mammalia; order Rodentia; family Spalacidae; genus Rhizomys; species Rhizomys pruinosus. Next base: position 6,048,852 of record VZQC01014413.1, on the reverse strand, counting down.
GGTCTACATAGTGAGTTCCAGAATATCTGGAGCTACAGGGAGACCCTGTCTCAAAAAGACCACCCCCCCTACAACAAACAAAAAAAGTTGCTATTTTAAGGAAAAGCAATAGACTAAGTATCTTGTTTACCTATCAAACGTTAGAGCTGTTGATATTGAACCTGGAGTAGACTGTGTTAAAAGTACTAGTATATAGAAGCAGAAAAGACAGCAATAAAATGAGATGCAGACAACTGGAAGCATAAAATAAAATAATCTGTATAAAGAAGAAATTAAAATAATATCACACCTAAAACTATGTGAAACAAAGAACTGGTGGTTTTAAAAAACAAAGGTGGTTTCTTCAATTACCCATACAAAGATTTGAAATCTGATAGAAATATTAATATAATTTACACATCTGAAACACCAAATGATTGGGAACTTTTCAAAATTCCAGGAACACTGTTCATCACAAGATAGTAAAGGAAAAACTGAAGCTAGGAGGCTCTAAAATCTCCTAGAAATGTCCCTGAGCCATCACTCATCTAGTTGACAGATACTTACTTGCTTGATTCTATCAGGAAAACTAGTTAGGAAAAAGAAAAGAAGTTAGGATATTTGCTTGTGGAAGAGAAAAACAAAATGAAGAGAAAAGATACATATATAAATAAATATTTAAGAACTGATTTTTAAGCAAGTTCAGAAAAGGTAAATATATAATAAATATCAAATGCTTATAAGGCAACAATGTAAAGAAAATATTCAGAAAATTAAATGTGAATAAATAACAGAAGGCAGGTGTACCTAAGTTGTGAAAAATGAATTTAAAAAATGTCCAAAGAAGAAAAAGCTACAAAACATTTTTTCTCAGTAAAGTATGAGAAGCATCTAACCAGCATTAGCAGCAGAAAACTCTTTAAGGACCCTGAGATATCAGACATACATAAAACCACAAAATTAATTAACTGACTAATCAACTGAAAAGGACATTTGGGATAACAAAAAATTAACGTAGATAATCAACCACGAGGTGGTAAGAAAAGAATAGTAGAGGATGTTACATATGAAATGAGCACTGAAAGAAGGCTACTGGTGGAAGGCACAACGGATGAAGTGGATACTGGGGAGATGGGCAGGGGAAGAGAAACAATTAAAACAAATCTAACCATATGCTGATAAAAAATTTAAAAATTGGAAGGGCTGGAGAGATGGCCTAGCGGTTGAGAGCGCCGACTGCTCTTACAGAGGACCTGGGTTCGATCCCCAGCACCCACATGGCGGCCAAAAACCGTCTGAAGCTCCAATTCCAGGAGAACTCCAGTTCCAGGGGAATCCGACACCCTATTCTGACCTCCGCGGCATTGCACGACACGGGTGCACAAACTTGCATGCAGGCAGTACATTCATATACATACAGAAATAAATAAAATTAATTAAAAAAAATTAAAAATTTTTGGAAAAAATTTGAATATGCTTATAATGTTCTAGATTGATTTCTGTTGCTGTGATAACTATAAAAAAGGCAATATAGGAGAGAGAATGATTTATTTGACTTAAAATTCCAAGTCAATCACTGTCAGAGAGGTGGGAGCTTGAAACAGTTGGTAACACCACATCCATAGTCTGCTGGGCTTGGTGGTGCATGCCTTTAATCCTAGCACTTGGGAGGCAGAGGCAGGTGGATCTTTGTGAGTTCAAGGCCAGCCTAGTCTACAGAGTGAGTTCCAGGACAGCTGGGGCTACAGGGAGACTCTGTCTCTTTCTTTCTTTTGGTTAACTGGGCTAGAGGTCTATCTATCTTGTTTATTCTGTCAAAGAACCAACTTTTGGATTCATTGATTTTTTAATTTAATTTAATTTTATTTATTTATGTGTATGAATGTACTGTCTGCATGTAGGTTTGTGCAGCTGTGTCGTGCAACATCGTGGAGGTCAGAAGTGGGTGTCGGATTCCCCTGGAACTGGAGTTCTCCTGGAATTGGAGTTATAGACGGTTCTCAACTGCCTTGTGGGTGCTGGGGATCAAACCCGGGTCCTCTGCAAGAGCAGTCAGCGCTCTTAACCGCTAGGCCATCTCTCCATCCCCTCATTGATTTTTTTATATTGTTTTCTTTGTTTCTATTTCATTGATTTCTTCTCTGATTTTTGTTATTTCTTCCTGTCTGTTGCATTTAGGGTTCATTTGTTGTTGTCTCTCAAGTGCTTTTAGCTGCAGTGTTAGATCGTTCACTTGTGCTCTTTCTGTTTTTCTGATGTATGCACTCAGGACTATAAACTTCCCTCTTAAGACTGCTTTTAAAGTATCCCATAGGTTTTTTTGTGTTGTATTATCATTGTCACTCAGTTCCAGGAATGCTTTTATTTATTTCTTTATTTCTTCCTTGACCCATTCAACTGCTATTTGATTTAGAAAATCTTTTCCTATGCCTATGTCTTGTAGGTTGTTGCCAATTTCTTCTAGCACCTTCAGCATTTTGGGTTTCACGTTGAGATTTTTGATGCACTTGGAGTTGTTGTTTCATTTTTTTTTTTTTTTTTTTTTTTTTTTTTTGGTCTTTTTGAGACAGGGTCTCCCTGTAGCCCCAGCTGGCCTGGAGCTCACTCTGTAGACTAGGCTGGCCTTAAACTCACAAAGATCCACCTGCCTCTGCCTCCCAAGTGCTAGGATTAAAGGCGTGTGCTACCACGCCTGGCTGGAGTTGATTTTTATACAGGGTGAGAGGTAGGGGTTTAATTCTTTTCTTCTACAAATGGTGATCCAGTTTTGCCAGCACCATTTGCTGAAGATGCTATCTTTTTTCCATTGAGCTTTTTTTTGCCCCTTTGTCAAATATGAGGGGCTGAAATTGTATGAGCTCAAGTTTGGATCTTCAATTTTGTTCCATTGGTCACTGGGTCTGTTTTTGTGCCAGTACCAGGCTGTCTTTATGACTATAGCCCTGTAATACAGCTTAAAGTCTGGTAAAGCAACTCCCCTTGTATTATACTTTTCACTCAGGGCTGCTTTAACTAGGGGTCTTTTGTTTTTCCATATGAGTTTAAGGATTTTTTTCCCAAGTCTGTGAAGAAACTCATGGGGATTTTGATTGGGACTGTGTTGAATCTGTATATCAATTTGGGTAAAATGGACATTTTTACTATATTAATTTTCCCAATCTATGAGCATGGGAGGTCTTTCCATCTTTTGATGTCATTTTCAGTCTCCTTCTTCAGGTGTTATAAAATTTGGTTGTAGAGATCTTTGGTGTCTTTAGTTAGGTTTGTTCCCAGGTATTTTTTTTTTTTTTTGAGGCTATTGTGAGTGGGAAAGTCTTCTTATATTCCTTCTCCACTTGTTTATTGTTGGTGTAAAGAAAGGCAACTGATTTTTCTAGGTTAATTTTGTATCCTGCCACTTTACTGAAACTCTTAATCATTTCTAGGAGTTTTCTGGTGGAGTTTTTAGCATCCCTTAGGTAAACTATCATATCATCTGCAAAAAGGGATAGTTTAACTTCCTCTTTTCTGATTAGTACTTCTTTAATTTCCTTCTCTTGTCTTATTGCCCTAGCAAGTGTTTCAACCACTATGTTGAAGAAGAGTGGCAATAAGGGGCAGCCTTGCTGCGTTCCCACCTTTAAGGGGAATGCTTCCAATTTTTCTCCATTTAGGATGATGCTGGTGGTGGGTTTGCTATGTGTTTTTTTTTGTGTGTGTGTGTCTTTTTGAGACAGGGTCTCCCTGTAGCCCCAGCTGTCCTGGAATTCACCCTGTAGACCAGGCTGGCCTTAAACTCACAAAGATCTGCCAGCCTCTGCCTCCCAAGTGCTAGGATTAAAGGCATGTGCCACCACGCCTGCATTAAAAAAAAATTTTTTTTTTATTTCTGTATGTGTATGAATGTACTGTCTGCATGCAAGTCTGTGCACCTATGTCGTGCAATGCCGCGGAGGTCAGAAAAGGGTGTCGGATTCCCCTGGAACTGGAGTTCTCCTGGAATTGGAGTTTCAGATGGTTCTCAGCCGCCATGTGGGTGCTGGGGATCAAACCTGGGTTCTCCATAAGAGCGGTCGGAGCTCTTAACTGCTAGGCCATCTCTCCAGCCCCCCCCCCCTTTTTTTATGAGACCTAAGCTTCTGGACTTCTGTCATCAGTGGTGTTTCTTGGTATAGGTAAATGTTCATGTCTTTGTTGATGGTTATTTATATTTTTGTTATTTCCCCAACTTGCCAGATTATGATCAGGTGAGTAGTGCTTGGTGGTCAGTTTGGGAGCTTCTTTATGTTGATGTGCCAATGGGGTATAAGAAGTGGCCTCAGTTATGCTAAATATAGGTAGAACATTTTAGTTGAATTTTCCGGACTGACTCAACATCGTTCAGGAACAGCGGGCTAAGTGGTTATTAGGTGAACAGGTCAGCTGATAGGTCAGGCTATGAGATCTCACAGCTCTTGGTGCATAAGGATCTTAGTAACCCGAGCAGGTAGGAATGCAAAGCAGGTCTGGAACAGCTCCTAGTAGCATGCAAGTGTCTTGTTAGAGCTAAGATGGCAATGTTGGAGCCCAGGGAAGAGGGGGAACAAAAGATTTACCAGTGCAGGTCTAGGAATGCTTCCAGATATGGGGGTCCACAAGAGTCCTAACAGAGCAGAGACGGTGGACACAAGGTTATGTGAGAAAGGGAACACATGAAGCCGGGGCTAGGAAATCCCCGAGAAAAGTCCAAAGGTCTTGGCAGAGTTGAGATCATGGAGCATAGGGAGGTGAAGGAAGGGAGACTTAGGAAGGGGGGAGGGTCTGCGAAATCTTCCAGGGCAAGTTGGTGTGGGAAAGGAAGCACACAAACATGGGGCTGGAAAAGCCCCTCAGAGAGTACAATGGTCCTTGTACAGCAGAGATCACAGAGAGAAGGGTGAAGGGGGATACTTTAGATGATTTTTTAAGCTACTAAAATGCTCTTTTTATGAATATTTTAAGTAATAAAGTAGGAAATATCTGACTGGGAAGTGTAATTTTCTATTAAGGTAACAGGTAAGAAAATATCAAGAAGTCATTTTCTGGTCTTAACAAACATTTGTATTCTTAAGAACAAGACAAGGGTGTCTACTCTCTACTCCTATTCAATACAGTGCTTGAAGTGTTAGCTACAGCAATAAGACAAGAGAAGGAAACAAGGGGGACACGAATAGAAAAAGAAATCATATATCAAAAGAAACTGATTTGATAAATAAGAGACCCCAAAGTCTCCACCAGAAAACTCTTAGATCTGATAAACACTGTCAGCAAAGTGGCAAGATATAATACTAATCACACAAATCAATATTCTTCCTATATACTTGTGATGAACAGATTGACAAATAAAGTAAGGAAACAGTCCCAGTCACAATAGTTTCAAACATGATGATAAAAAAACTTGGAATAAATTTAACTAAGGAAATAAAGCACCTATACATGAAAACTTTAAAACATGAAGAAATCAGGAAGATTAGAAGATGGAAAGAACTCCCACGCTCATGGGTTGGAAGAATCAATTGTCAAAATGACTATACTAACAAAAGCAATCTGCAAATTCAATGAAATCCCAATAAAAATCCCTGGGCAATGTTTCTCAGAAATAGAAAAAAAAAAAACCAATCTTAAAATTCATATGGAAGCCCTGTCCCCCACCCTCATAGCCAAAGCAACAACCACTACCACCAACAAAATGAAACCAAACAACAATAATGCTGGACGTAATACCACACCTAATTTGAGACCATACTACAGAACCATAGTAATAAAAAACTCACAGAAAAACAGACATGTAAGTCAGTGGAACAAAAGACCCAGATACAAGCCTATACAACTTCAGCCACCTTGTTTATGACAAAGAGGACAAAAATACACATTATAAAAAAGATAGTTATCACCAACAAATGGTACTAGGAAAACTGGACATCTACCTGTAACAGAATGAAAACAGAACATTATCTCTCATCCTGCACATAAATCAACTCCAATTTTATCAAAGACCTCAACATAAAACCTGAAACTCTGAAATGTCTAGAAGGGCAGAGTATATTCTGTAAGATACAGAAATAGGCAAGGACTTTTTTTGGGGGGGGTTCTTTTCGAGACAGGGTCTTCCTGTAGCCCCAGCTTTCCTGGAACTCACTCTGTAGATCAGGCTGGCCTTGAACTCACAAAGATCCGCCTGCCTCTGCCTCCCGAGTGCTGGGATTAAAGGTGTGCGCCATTAAAACAGGACTCTAGTCCCTATGAAAGAAGACCTACAACTGACAAATGAGACCTCATGAAATTAAAAATTCTTTTTCTATCCAGAAAAAGAAACTATCAATCAAGTGGAGAGGGGTCGCACAGAATGGGAGAAAAATCTTTGCCAGATATACATTCAATAGAGGATTAATATCCACCATAAATAAAGAACTGAAAAAAGTAAACATCAAGAAAACACTCTTGAGCCGAGCGTGGTGGCACATACCTTTAATCACAGCACTCAGGAGGAAGCAGCAGGCAGAAATCTGTGAGTTCAAGGCCAGCCTGGTCTACAGAGCGAGCTCCAGGCCAGATGGGACTAAAGGGAGACCCTGTCTCAAAAAAACAAAAACAAAACCAAAAAACAACAACAAAAGAAAACACCCTGTTTTAAAAATGGGCCATGGATCTGAATAGATAGTTCTTAAAAGAAAAAAATACAAATGGCAAGAAAAACATTTCAATAAGCGTTCAACATCATTTTATCATCAGAGAAATGCAAACTATTTTGAGATTTCATCTTATTCCAGTCAGAATGGATAAGATAAAAAAAAAATGACTTTCCAAGTGTGGTGGCATGTACTTTTAATGCCAGCCCTCAGGAGGCAGAGGCAGAGGCAGGTGGATCTCTGTGAGATTGAGGCCAGCCTGGACCACATAGTGACTTCTAGGAAGGGTGGGTCTAGCATAACCCTGTCAAAACAAAACAAAACAAAACAACAACAAAACAATGGCAACAGATGTTGGCATGGATGTGGAGGAAACAGGAACACTTATTTGCTGTTGGTAGAAGTGCAGTGGCTCATGTAGCCAATATGAAAATTAGTTTGGAAGTTCCTCCACAAGCTAGAGACAGATCTACATATGATCCATCATTACCACTCCTGGGTATATTCCCAAAGGACTCTATGTCCTACTACAGACATACCCAGTCATGTATGTTCATTTTCACTGTTGCTCTATTCGTAGTAGCTAGGAAATAGAAACACCCTAGATGCTCAGCATCTGATGCCATTCCTCTTGTTTAGCCACCAAAACTTATGTTATATTCCTTGGTTGCAAGAGACAGATAAATCAAGCTATAACTGAGCTGAAGCTTTCTCCCTGCTGGCTAGCTTTCATGGTGCCAGAAGTTGCTATGCAGGCCACTGGGGGAGAAAAGGCGTCAATGGTATTACCTCGTGAACAATAATATCAATCTACCCAGCAAGATGGGACTACTAGCACAGTAGTTACATGACTGTTATGGGAGCAACCAACTACTCTGGATGTTTATGAGGCTTGATGCATAAGAAAGAATTCTTGCCCAATATCGTCAAAAGCCCATGGCTGAGGAGGTCTTAGGCCCTAGATGGGAACTTCGTTTATTTAGCTAACCTGACAAACTGCCTTCTAAATATTTGTCTTCATACCTATAGACAAATGCTACTCTTGTCCTTAAAGAAGCTTCTCTCTTAATTGAAGACAGCAAATGCAGAGACATATAGCTGTCCAAGGTGCTGAGAATAAGCATCATTCAAGTGCTCAGCCCTAAACAGGACATTCATACCTCTAAGGCTCAGAAAACCTCTAAGGCTCACACCTTAAGGTTGATAATTAAATATAGGGTAGAAAGAATGTAAGAGCCAGAAAATATGGAGATCTCAGAAATGCTGTCTTCTGGCAGCAACGCAGTCAATACAATCATGATTTCACAGCAGTTGTTCTTTGACAACTTTAAAAGTATTTTATCAAACATTTATCATGTTTTTATTAAAAAATTATTTTATGTGTACAAGTGTATTGCCTGCATGTGTATAAGTGCACCCATATCATGCAATGCCTGCAGAGGTTAGAAGAAGGTGTCGGATTCCCTGGGAACTGCAGTTACTGATGGTTGTCACCATGTGGGTGCTGGGAATGGAACCTGGGTCCTTTGCAAGAGCAGCCAGTTCTTTTAAGCACTGAGCCATCTCTCTAGACCACAGTAAAAGATTTTTAAAATCTTTTTTAAATTTTTATTTATTTCTGTATGTGTATGAACGTACTGTCTGCATGTAGGTTTGTGCACCCATGTTGTGCAATGCCACGGAGGTCAGAAGAGGGTATCGGATTCCCCTGGAACTGGAGTTCTCCTGGAATTGGAGTTACAGACGGTTCTTAGCTGCCATGTGGGTGCTGGGATCGAACCCGGGTCCTCTGCAAGAGCAGTCGGTGCTCTTAACCGCTAGGCTATCTCTCCAGCCCCATGATTTTTATTTTTATTTTTATTTATTTATTTTTTTGGTCTTTTTGAGACAGGTTTCCCTGTAGCTCCAGCTGTCCTGGAACTAACTCTGTAGACCAGGCTGGCCTTGAACTCACAAAGATCTGCCTGCCTCTGCCTCCCAAGTGCTAGGATTAAAGGCGTGCGCCACCACGCCCGGCTGCCCCATGATTTTTAAAGAAGAAATTCTAGGCCTAACTATATCAGTCAACTTTCAGTGACTGTAACAGAGCCCTGACTTATTTAACTTACAAAGAGGAATGGTTTTCTTGTGTTGTGGGGGCTATGCAGTGTATGATTTCAGAGGTTTCAGTCATGGTCAGAGGTTTCAGTGCAACAAAATATCATGGTAGGAGTGTGTGCTACAACAAAGCTGTTCACATGGAGGATGCAAAAGAAAGGAAGGGGCTAAGATCTCATCATCCTCTTTTCCTCTTTGAGGACTTATCTCTCAACAACTGGAAGACTTCCCAGTGGGCCTCACTTTAAAGTTCTACCACCTCTCAATAATGCCAAGGTGGGGATGACTAAACTTTTTAACACATGGGCCTTTGAGAAAACATTCCAAATCCAAACTATGACACCACTATAAATTAAATGGGTAAGTTATAGGTATTCTAAACATTCCTTCCCCCCCCCACTTACCTGTATTTTTTAGCTAGATCATCTCTTTCTGTTTTCTGTTCAGCAAGTATATTATCCATAACTTCTTTTATCTCTAACATCTTCTGAATGTATTGTTCTAGAAACAATAATAAAATTAAAAAGTCAGTTAACTGAAGGGTAGCAAATGCTAAATTTGTTGACCCAAGTTTAGACCTACTAAAAATATCTTTTTTTTCAAAGCCAATTTTTATTGAAGCTTTGTGCATTTCATACAAAATTTCAAATCAAATCTAGACCCGTGGCCCCCTCCCTGTCTCCCACCCCACCAGAGCTCATGCATTCTGCCAAACATGTTTTTCATCTTTTTCTGTCTCTTTCAAAATTCTCGGTGCAGAAGTTTACTGTTTTGAGCAGAAGTTCACTGTTCGACTGTTTTGACCCAGTCGTGTTGTTGTTGTTGTTATTGCTTCCAATATGCAACACTCTAAAATATGCATGCCACATATATCATAGGTTTTAGCACTTCAGCTTATGACTTTTTTTTTTCTTTATTAGGACGAAAGATGTCATGTTTGAAGGCTCCTCCTTGGCAAGCCCAAACCACTATCAATTCTGCCCTTGTGCTCCACATTGGAGTTTTCCCTTCCCATGGTCACCAAATGAGGTCCAGTAAGCACCATGTCCTGTCTTGATCTTCCTGTACTGGTCTCCATGATACAGCCTTAGTAGTCCAACAATGGCAGTCTATACTCTGAAGAGGCTGTGCCTCAGGTGGTCCTGGGAAATCCCCGATCTAAGCTCTGTGCACTAAAGTCTTACTATCAATATCTTTAAAGACAGAGTCTCATTCTTTATTATTCCCAACTTACTTTCCCAATATTAATGACCCAGTTATCTAAACCAAGGCTTATTTGATTAGGTCATTCTAAGGAAATGCCCTTAGGTATTCTGAGAAGAACATGGTACCATGAATGAGCAGTCCACCCTAATTTCTAATCTGCTTCCCCATTAAATTCTATGGGCAGGAATTAGTCATCTGATCTCTATGATCACATCAGGTGTGTGTGTGTGTGTGTGTGTGTGTGTGTCTGTGTCTGTGTGTGTGTGTCTGTGTGTGTGTGTGTGTGGCATATGTAGACATATATGCACAGATGTATGCATCCATGTGTATGTGAGATGCTAGAGGATGGAATTAAGCTTGTCAGGCTTGTGCAGCAAACACTTTCGTCTGCTGAGTCATCTCACTTGCCTGCCACATTATTTTTTGAGACAGGATCTCTCACTGAACCTGAAGCTTGTTATTTTGGCTAGGCTGGTTAGCCAGTGAGTTCCTGGGATCTGCCTGTCTTCACCCTCCAATACTGGGATTACAAGCACTTGCAGCCACCCTAGGCTTTTATGGAATACTGAAGAGTCAAATTCAGATTCTCCTGCTTGCACAGAAAACACTCATCTACTGAACCATCTCTAAAGCCTGTCTTAAAAAAATAACATGACTAGTATTTACTTTCCTTAAATAAAAAAGTTACCCACTGTAACTTGGTCTATCTGACAGCACTTCTCAAAAGCACATCAACTTTACAAAGCCAGGCATTCTCAACAACCCTAGAACAAATGAAATATGATGAAAACAAAGGGTTGGAGATTCAGTCTAGAGATGTAAGGGGTATATGACATCAAAATATTACTTTTATTATTTCTAGAGTAAAGGACATGATCTCTGAAGAGCAAATAATGGCCATTTAGAGCTTATAGATCAAGAAGAGAAGCACCTTTATATCTAATCTTTGCAAAAAGACTGTAATAGCTTAATCATCAGCTTGAAAACATTAAGTCTAATTAAAGATAAAAGTTCCTTTTCCTTTTGAATTCAAGCATTTCATTTTTCTTCAATCGAAATTTCAATGATAATTTTACTAATTCACCTTATTTTTCTTTTAGTGTAATGTATTTTTTTATGTGTATGAGTGCTTTGTGTGCATGTATGAAAGTATACAGCATAGTTAGCCACAGTTAGTCCAGATTAACCAAGGTTTTTGTTTTCTCAAGGTCAGTTGAGGATCTGGTCCTCAGGTGTCAACTCAGTTTTTTTTTTGGTGGGGGGGGAAGCCCCTGGCTCCTTTTGGATTTTCATTTACCAGTTCCTTCCACCCACTAGAGGACAAAATCAGGTCTTGCTAGACCAGGCTTCCCTTTTTGAAGCATGAGCAGATATTCCTCTTTATAGACTGGACACTGGCTGAAGTCCCATTAGTGGATATCCAAGACCTCCCTGAAAAGGAAGACTGGTGACTCACATCTGCAGGAGATTTCAAGAGATGCCCCCATGCATCGTTCCCTGGGACTTAGTTGACCCCCTGAGGGCAAGGGACAAAGTTATCCTTTAAGAACCTTGGCCAAATTGGTATGGGCATTAAGTATGGTTGGTAAGCATCCAGAAAGGCTAAGTTACACCAGCATGATACTTCTAACTAATGTGTAATATTTTAGAAAAGGCTTGGACAAAACCTCAAGCAACCTTGTATAAGAAATACTAAGAAACACTCCCATAAAAAAATACTGTCATGACATAATGTCATGACAAACTAGTTTTTTCTGCATTCCTTTGATCTTATATTACTATAAAATATGCATACATACCCTCCATCCATATACCAAAAATTCCTAACTCTGAAAATAAATGGTAGCTTAGTTTAGAACCTGTTAAGGGATTCACAATATAAGAGCACAGTTGTTTTCAGATCACAAGGAATATAACATTAACGTTGCTCAGCTTGCCTTACAACTAGGTAATTGGCACTAGCATCCACAGACGAGGGATACCATTTGTCATTCGTTTTTCTGGGACTGTGTTACTTCACTTAATATAATATCTTCTAGCTCCATCCATTTACCTGCAAAGTTTATGAAGTCATCTTTCTTTACTGCTATTGTGTAGATGTACCACATTTTTGTCATCCACTTGTCAGTTGAGGGGCACTTGGGTTGGTTCCAGCTCTTTGCTATTGTGAAGAGAGCTGCAATAAATATGGCTATGCATGTATCTCTGCGGTGAGATCAATCTTGTGGGTATATATCCAGGAGTGGTATGACTGGGTCAGGTGGCAAGCTCATTTTGAGTCTTCCAAGGGTTCTCCACACTGCTTTCTATAGTGGCTGTATGAGTTTACATTCCCACCAGCAGTGGATGAGTGTTTCCCTTTCCCCACAACCTCTCCAGCACTTGGTATCATTTGTTTTCTTGATCCTAGCCAGTCTTATTGGAGTGAGATATCTTAAAAGTGTTTTAATTTGCATTTCCTTAATTATTAGTGATGTTGAACAGTTTTTAAGATGTTTCTCAGCCATCTCTAATTCCTCACTTATGAAGTCTCTGTTCAGCTCTTTGCTCCATCTTTTGAGAGAGTCATTTGTTTTCTTTCTTCTTTGTTTTTTGAGTAGTTTATCTTCTGGAAATCAATGCTTTGTCACATGTATCAGTGTTGAAGGTTTCCTCCCACTCTGTGGGTTTTCTCTTCACATCCTTGATTGTTTCTTCTGATGTACAGAAGCTTTTGAGTTTAATGAGGTCCCATTTGTCAATTGTTGATCTTATTTTCTGCACAGATGCTTTCTGATTTAGGAAGTCTTTTCCTACGCCTAGGTCTTGTAGGCTGCTGCCAACTTTTTCTTCTAACACCTTTAGAGTTTTGGGTTTCACGTTGAGGTCTCTGATCCATTTGGAGTTGACTTTTGTACAGGGCGAGAGGTAGGGGTTTAATTTCATTCTTCTACAAGTGGTGATCCAGTTTTGCCAACACCATTTATTGAAGATGCTGTCTTTCCTCCATTGTGTCTTCTTGAGGTGGCTGAAATTGTATGTGCTCAAGTTTGGATCTTTAGTTTTGTTCCATTGGTTAACAGGTCTGTTTTTGTGCCAGTACCAAGCCGTTTTTATGATTTTATATAGTATAGTTTGAAGTTTGGTATAGAGATCCCCCCTATATTGCTCTTTTCACTCAGGATTGTTTGAAAATAATTATTAATAAGTCATAATACTGATAATCATAAATCACATAGCTGTTTTGATTAGGTTTATGGGAAGTTTTATTAAGGTAGTAAAATTTTTTGTTCCATCAAATAAAAACTGAAGACATAAATTCATATTTGCAATACAGTCATAGCTATATATTTTTTATTTTTAGCTATAGTTTTTATATTATTTTAAAGTAGAAAAAATAAAATCACAAAATATACTTATCTTTAGGATATAAAGTTACAGGTGATTTTTCTACTTTTCTGTATTTTAATATTTACTATTTAATTACCACCTAAAATTATACACATTTATTAGATGGCATATTTTAATTTATGTATCCACTGTGCAATATTCAAACCAGAGTGCAAGTATTTATCTCATTTATTATTTCTTTTTTTTTAATTTTTTAAATTTTATTTATTTTTTGTATGTGTATGAATGCACTGTCTGCATGTAGGTTTGTGCACCCATGTCATGCAATGCCACGGAGGTCAGAAGAGGGCATCGGATTCCCCTGGAACTGGAGTTCTCCTGGAATTGGAGTTATGGATGGTTCTTGGCTGCCCTGTGGGTGCTGGGGATCAAACCTGGGTCCTCTGCAAGAGCAGTAGGCACTTTTAACCGCTAGGCCATCTCTCCAGCCCCCTCATTTATCATTTCTATATTGAGAAAGTATTCCAATTATGTCTCCTATTTTCTGTTAAATATACAGATGGTCAATTTTCTTTTTCAGTCCCAGCTGGCCTGGAACTTGCTATGTAGACCAGGCTGGTCTTGAGCTCACAGAGATCTGCCTGCCTCTGCTGGGATTAAAAGCGTGCACCACCACACCCAGCAGGTGTCCAGTCTTTTATTGGTAAAATTGAGACACACATTTTGTCTGTTAAAACTGTTTACTCTGGGTGCTCATGCTTGTTTGGCATGTACTACGCTGTGAGTTTGATTCAGAAATAACACAAAATAAATATTTTACTTTTAAAATACAGAAACATGCATTGATATTGGACTTTTTCCAAACAATGTAATATTTAAAGATGAAAGTACCTATATTTACTCCTCTGCTACACTTCCATCTTATATATACAGGTTGCTGCTAACACTTTGGGATACATGTGTGTAAGAAATTAGATATATTTGTCTTAATTTTTTTTCCTATATATATTATACTGCATAGATCGAGAAAGCATGCTATCAGTCTTGTTCTTTGCACAATGACTCTTCTTAAGTATAAAAATGACACCTAATGTCACTTATGGATCTTACAAATTTACTATTACAACTACTCGAAAATTTCCAACTTTCTTCTTTTCCTTCCTTGGTAATAGAATCTTGAATAAGTTCCCTATCACGATTCCAGAGTATTTAAATGTAAATGTGGATTATGTCCAAATCCAGATTCCAAAGCAAGAAGGTAAAAAAGGCTTACCATTTGCTAATCATTTCACTTTTAAACGTGTTAAGATTTTTGTTAAAGTTGTTTGAACCACTGCACATTTTTCTAGGTAATTTTACTTAAGAAAAACCATTAGTGGGAAAGGACATGAAGTTCACAGTTGGAATTTGTTCTGGAATATCTCTTCACATATCAAAAGATTAGATAAGTATAGGGGTCAGTGTAGTCAGAGGAGTTTCTGTTTCTGTAATACTATGGTAAAAGGATTAGTTTTACAGTGATACATATGTAAACAAAGGGGCAATATGTGTGGAAGCATTAAAAATTTAGATAAAATTTTGATCAACAAATTTGACATTGTTCATTAAAAGGTATTTAAGTTATTTATGTGTCCTTTACATTGGGTGTTCTAACTGAAGTTTAAGCTACAAATCAAAGCATGCCATAATGACCCAATGTATTTTGTTCCTGTAAGAAAGGCATGGTAGTGCATGCCTTTAATCCCAGCAGGATCTCTGTGAGTTCAAAGCCAGCCTGGTCTATATAGTGAGTTCCAGGATAGCTGGGTCTTCAGGGATACAGGATGACCCTGTTTTGAAAAGACCAAATAAATAAATAAATAAATAAATAAAGATCAGAGATCTCCCAAGACCTCCTGAGGCACAGGTACCAGGGACTAAAGAGCACCCCCCCCGCCACCTGGGATTACGAAAGCATCTGAAGGAGGCAAGCAAAGCAAGCCTTCAACACAGTGAAGAGGCATTTGGGACTCACATTGGAATACAGGCAAGGAGAAGGGCATATGTCAGGAACACAAAGAAGAGACAACATGGGAAAGGGGTAGGATAATCCCACACCAAGCTCTACCAACCCCGTGGAAGAGTCCTACAATGAGATCCCCCTGGGGATGGCCCAGGACACAGATATCAGAAACAAAATCATGAACATACTTAAAGAAGTACAAGATTATGAAGAGCAAATCAAAGAATTAAGAAAAGAGAATGAAGAACACAAGAAGGACCTAGAGAGAGAGAATAACAATCTCTGGAAAGCAGGAAGTGAAAGCACTGAAAAGATCCCATGCTGAAAAAGATAAGGAAACCAACCAGCAAAGCAAAGAGCTAGAGGAAGAGACTGAGAAGGTCCAAAAGGAAGTGGAAATACTAAAGAAATCAGAAGAAAAAAATGAAAATGGAAATCAAACACTCATCCAATCAAGATGAAAGGAATGGAAAAAGCCTTAGAAGCAGAATGGAGGAAGCAGAACAAAGAATATCAGACCTAGAAGATAACACATAACAACTAAAAACATCAAGTAAAGATTATAAAAAATTTAAAAATACGCAAAAGTGGAACAACCATGTTACTGTGGGACACTATGAAAAGATCAAACCTCCGCATCATAGGAATAGAGGAAGGAGAAGAATCCCAAGAGAATGGTATTGATCAGATCTTCAACAGAATAATAGATGAAAAGTTCCCCAAACTAAAAAAAGACAAACCAATACAAATACAAGAAGCACATAGAACTCCAAACAGACAAGATCAGAAAAGAAACTCTCCACATCATAGTTAAAATGCTAGACACCCAAAACAAAGACAAAATCCTTAAAGCNTTAACAGGGACAATATTAAAGAAATTAATGACGCTCTGGCTCTGGGTCTAGCTCTGGTGAAATAGTGAGGTCGTGTGTGGGGGGCTCAGGTTCCGGCCTTGACTTCTAGGACCACCTGGAGCTTGGAGCCAGGCGCCACTCCAGAAAGGTAGAACTTAGAACAAATTGACTCTTGGGGTGCTGGACAATTGATTCGCTGGTTTGTGGCAGAGGGGCTGGTGGCTAGCAGGCTTAGGTCTGAGCCCTAAACCCTTGCAGGGTGTGGCTGCCCAGCCGGGTCGCCCTTCCACCTTGCAGCCGGAAGCCACTTTGGCTCTGGGTCTGGCTCTGGTGCCATAGTGAGGTCGCATATGGGGGGCTCAGGTTCTGGCCTTGCTTGCTAGGACCACCTGGAATGCGAAGCCAGGCGCCACTCCAGACAGGTACCAGGGAGTGGGCTAAGTCAGGCATCCCCCCAACCCAAACTGGAATTGAGGATAGAGTATCCAAGTGGATTTTTTTGGAGAACCTTCAGAACAGGAAAGGAAGAGTGACTTAGACTTCCAATATCCAATATATAAACAAAAGTGAAAGCCTGAAACCTAGACAAGTCAACACTCCATAAACAAGGAGGAAGAAAAAAAAAAGCATCTGAAGGAGGCAAGCAAAACAAAACAAGCCTTCAGCCTTCAACACAGTGAAAAGACATTTATGATTTGAAACACAAAAGGGAAACCCACATGCCAGGGACACGACAAAGAGACAACATGGGAAAGGTGCAGGATAATTCCACACCAAGCTCTACCAACCCTGTAGGAGATAGCTTCCACCTGGAAGTGACCCAAGAAACAGATCTTAGAAGAATAATTGCAGACCTATGCAGAGAAATTAAAGAAAATAAAGAATAATTCAGAGAACTAAAAAGAGAGAATGAAAAACACAAAAAGGACCTAGAGGGATACAATGACAAACTTTGGAAAGAACTAAAGGAAGAGATTGGCAAACTCCAGAAAGAACTAGAGGGAGAAAAAACAAAACTCCAAAAGGAAGTAGAAACACTTAAAAAGGAAGCCAACCAACGAAGTAAGGAGCACCAAGAAGAGATTGAGAAGTTCAAAAAGGAAATGGAAATACTAAAGAAATCACAGGATGAAATGAAAAAGGAAATAGAACACTCATCCGATCAAGAAGAAAGGAAAGGAAAAAGCCTCAGAAGTAGAATGGAGGAAGCAGAACAAAGAATATCAGATCTGGAAGATAACACAGAGCAACTAAAAAGCTCAAATAAAGAATATGAAAAA